>OY755039.1:11735853-11896691 GCA_963576565.1 Aspidapion aeneum
ACAGACAGACAGACAGACAGACAGACAGACAGACAGACAGACAGACAGACAGACAGACAGACAGACAGACAGACAGACAGACAGACAGACAGACAGACAGACAGACAGACAGACAGACAGACAGACAGACAGACAGACAGACAGACAGACAGACAGACAGACAGACAGACAGACAGACAGACAGACAGACAGACAGACAGACAGACAGACAGACAGACAGACAGACAGACAGACAGACAGACAGACAGACAGACAGACAGACAGACAGACAGACAGACAGACAGACAGACAGACAGACAGACAGACAGACAGACAGACAGACAGACAGACAGACAGACAGACAGACAGACAGACAGACAGACAGACAGACAGACAGACAGACAGACAGACAGACAGACAGACAGACAGACAGACAGACAGACAGACAGACAGACAGACAGACAGACAGACAGACAGACAGACAGACAGACAGACAGACAGACAGACAGACAGACAGACAGACAGACAGACAGACAGACAGACAGACAGACAGACAGACAGACAGACAGACAGACAGACAGACAGACAGACAGACAGACAGACAGACAGACAGACAGACAGACAGACAGACAGACAGACAGACAGACAGACAGACAGACAGACAGACAGACAGACAGACAGACAGACAGACAGACAGACAGACAGACAGACAGACAGACAGACAGACAGACAGACAGACAGACAGACAGACAGACAGACAGACAGACAGACAGACAGACAGACAGACAGACAGACAGACAGACAGACAGACAGACAGACAGACAGACAGACAGACAGACAGACAGACAGACAGACAGACAGACAGACAGACAGACAGACAGACAGACAGACAGACAGACAGACAGACAGACAGACAGACAGACAGACAGACAGACAGACAGACAGACAGACAGACAGACAGACAGACAGACAGACAGACAGACAGACAGACAGACAGACAGACAGACAGACAGACAGACAGACAGACAGACAGACAGACAGACAGACAGACAGACAGACAGACAGACAGACAGACAGACAGACAGACAGACAGACAGACAGACAGACAGACAGACAGACAGACAGACAGACAGACAGACAGACAGACAGACAGACAGACAGACAGACAGACAGACAGACAGACAGACAGACAGACAGACAGACAGACAGACAGACAGACAGACAGACAGACAGACAGACAGACAGACAGACAGACAGACAGACAGACAGACAGACAGACAGACAGACAGACAGACAGACAGACAGACAGACAGACAGACAGACAGACAGACAGACAGACAGACAGACAGACAGACAGACAGACAGACAGACAGACAGACAGACAGACAGACAGACAGACAGACAGACAGACAGACAGACAGACAGACAGACAGACAGACAGACAGACAGACAGACAGACAGACAGACAGACAGACAGACAGACAGACAGACAGACAGACAGACAGACAGACAGACAGACAGACAGACAGACAGACAGACAGACAGACAGACAGACAGACAGACAGACAGACAGACAGACAGACAGACAGACAGACAGACAGACAGACAGACAGACAGACAGACAGACAGACAGACAGACAGACAGACAGACAGACAGACAGACAGACAGACAGACAGACAGACAGACAGACAGACAGACAGACAGACAGACAGACAGACAGACAGACAGACAGACAGACAGACAGACAGACAGACAGACAGACAGACAGACAGACAGACAGACAGACAGACGGCGCAACAAAAAAGTTTCAAAATCATCTGAAACGCAAAGATATATAAAAATTTTTGAAATCGGAGCAACTTTTTTTTTTCTCAAAAAAATTAGGATCACCATAGCTCACACTACTATAGTATAGTATATGTGTGAGCTAAAACAAAAAAAAACACCTTTTAGGCAAAAAAAATTAAATTGTTGGGTTCAAAAAAAGTTGATGCCCAAAAATTTTTTCCAATTTCTACAGTATTGTTGTAAAATTTGTATAGTATTGTTGTAACCTGACCCCTCACAAGTGCAAATAAACTGGTCTAAAGCTAGCTACTATATTTTTTCTATCGAATTTAGTTTAAAATTAGCAAAATACTGATAATTTTAGATCTACTAAGGTTGGAGGCACAATTAAACATAAAGATTACTGGATACGGGTGACAAAATTCCAAAACACCAAAATATATGCTGTGACTTTTAGTAAAGATGCTATAAGTTGATGTTGTATATAAGTGGCACCGCGTCATAGCTATGGTAAACCAAATTTTGCGGCAAAATCTAAGTAAAGAAGGCCTAAAAAATTAGTGTTTCACATTGTACATGCAGTGTGCAGCTCGGGGTTTATTGTTCGAAGGATAAAACACTAACACCTTTTAAAGGAGAGATCAAATAGTTACCTACCTAAAAAACAAAGATCCGAAACATAAAAGAGGATCTAAAATTATATTTAAATGTGCGCAAACATTGATTTATTTGCAAAAACGGTAATTTGTTTTGTAAAAAGCTCCGTCATAATTTGTTTGACATAAACAGTCAAAACAACAACGAATAGAAATCGTCAAAGCCCGGCTAAATCAATAATATGTTCGTAACAACCAGATAAGAGTATATATGTTCCTTTCTAATGAAATCGTTTAGAAGAAGACATCAATAAAAAGCAAGTAAAATAGTAAGCTAATGACTAATTCGTGCAGTGCCTCATTTTGGGAATCAATATCAATAAAAAAATTAAAGGAATTGCGTGCCACTGTATGTACCCCACTATTCCCGTCCCGCCAATCAAGGTTTTGATGACGCGGTGTCACTTTAATACAACATCAAGTATAAATAGTAGAGAACCTGTATGTATGACAGATTTTAAAGAAATAGAGACGCGACCACGCGACAAACCCATCAAAGTCACTGAAACTCACATTTTTTGGTTGTTATTTTCTTGTCATTGCCATTTTACAAAAGTCATTTAGTTTGTCAGTGGTGAGTGACATCAATCAACATGCAAAATTAAACAAGCACGTTAGTCCATCACCTCCGGTATATGTTTTGTCAGATATCGCCACAGTAAACTATAGTTAAAATTATACCCATTTGTAATGACGTCATTTTTGTTTATCTTTGTTTAGTATATTATAAACAGCGGTGACAATAAACTTTTTAAAAAAAGTAGTGTCTATGATTTAAATAGGTAGGTAATTGGTTATGTGAAGTATCCGTCACTGTCAATCAAAAAACATTGATTGGCAAAAATATCTACGCCATACGTTTTTTCTCACCTGGTGACGTCATTACAAATGCGTATAATTTAGACTATAATTATTCGTCTATGGATATCGCTTATTTTTATTTTCAGACGCCTATGAATTAAGAAGGATGGAAGGTGCGTTTCTTTCTAAACAATGCTAAAGTATAGAGGACCGAATTACCCTCCTTTGAATTTGGCTTAAACAAATTTGACTTTGATAAGTTTGTCGGGTCTCTACTAAATTGCAGCTACTTATGATCAATTACAAACAGGTACGTAAGCTTTCGGATTTTCTTGCTTTTAACTTGTATCTACGGAAGCCCTTCTCTATTGACGTCATTTTGACGTTTATACATAACATTAATCAAAAGTTCGTTTGGCTCTTTGTGATGAAAATCGACGTTTTATTTTTATCACTATTGCTCCTTTTCCAGATTTTTTTTGGGACTTTTTGTATTTATGTTTTAAAGTGCTCACTGAGATGGTAGACTAATAAAAACGTTTGTAAAAATAATATTGTTTTAGTCACTAGTTGTAGTAGTTGTTGTAATATAAGCTAATATTTGTGGTTCAAAAGTCTTTCAACTACCACTAAGCCAGGTTTCATTTGTTTTTTTACACATTTCTTTTTAATTTATAGGATGCTAGAACAATTATTGCTTTTTATAAAACTACCTAAAAGAATTTTTAAATCTAAACATATCTTAAAAACAATTATTTCTCAGTTTGATATTTTCATATTTAATAAAGATAAGGATCTAAGTGCATAAATCTTTAAAAAATTCTTTGGGCGTCCGATGGTCTCACAAGAAACCGTAGTATAAATTTAAAAGAATATATGTAGTAAAGAAAATGTCATGATTAATTTTCAAATATATTATAAGAATATATAGTATATAGTGTGTTTTGGCCAATACCTTAGGCCAACATAGTTAGATGTAGGGTAAAGTCGCCAAAATCGTACCGTTGTTGCCTAAATCGTACCACTGTAGTTTTTCAAAAAAGGCGCCAAATTATAGTTTATCTGTCAGCCGTAGTTGTCGTGTCTTTCAAATGACAGTCACACGATAGAGTTGTTTTCGACGTGTTGCAGTTCGCTTATTAGCAAATAGAAGTTTAAATATTTTGGGTATTTTGATGTAACTTTTTTGAAGTTTATGTAAGGCTGTACTTCATCGGTAATTAGTATTTAACAAGCTTTTATTTAACTTGAGATGTTCTGTCTAACTAACTAACTATCAAATCTTGTGAAGCGTTTTTGACACACTTCCCATTATCCGATTTGGATGAAATTTGGTACACACATAGTGGTCCCATGACAATACAACATTAAGAAAAATATCCTCCCACCCCTACCCCCACCTCTTCTATAGAAAAATGTGTTTTTGACACACTTCCCGTTATCCGATTTGGATAAAATTTGGTATACAGATAGTGGTCCGATGATAATACAACAATAAGAAAAAAATATCCTCCCACCCCTACCCCCATCCCCTTCCATAGAAAAATTTGTTTTTGACACACATCCCGTTATCCGAATTGGATGAAATTTGGTATACATATAGTGATCCGATGACAATACAATATTAAGAAAAAAATATCCTCCCACCCCTAGCCCCACCCCCTTTCATAGTTTTTGACACACTTTCCATTATCCGATTTGGATGAAATTTGGTATACGTATAGTGGTCAGATGACAATACAACATTGAAAAAAAATCCTACCACTCCTACCCCCACCCCCATCTATAGAAAAATGCGTTTTTGACACACTTCCCATTATCCGATTTGGATGAAATTTGGTATTCACACAGTGGTCCGATGACAATACAACAATAATGAAAAAATTTCCTCCCACCCCTACCCCCACCCCCTTCCAAAGAAAATGCATTTTTGACACCCTGTCCATTATCCGATTTGGATGAAATTTGGTATATATATAGTGGTCAGATGACAATACAACATTGAAAAAAAAATCCTACCACTCCTACCCCCACCCGCATCTATAGAAAAATGCGTTTTTGACACACTTCCCATTATCCGATTTGGATGAAATTTGGTATACATATAGTGGTCCGATGACAATACAGCAATAATGAAAAAATGTCCTCCCACCCCTATCCCCCACCCCCTTCCATAAAAAATGCGTCTTTGACACACTTCACTTCAAATGACTTTTATAAAATTTGGTATATGCATAAAGGTCCGATGGCAATACAGCTCAAACAAAAAATATATTTCTACCTCTACCCCTACCCTCTCCTTCCCCCAATAGAAAAATGAGTTTTCAAACAACTCACGATCAGCGATTTTATTATAATCTAGAATAAACTCTTCTGTTCTGTTATTGAACAAATATTTTCATTTAATAGAGTAGATAGCTGAGACTAAAAAGTAGAAAATAAATTGGTAAAAAAATTTTTTTAAGTCACAAGCTTTTATAAAATGCACTAAAAATTTAAAAATACTTTTCTAACATTCTAATATTATCATAATAATAAAAGCGATGGCCGCAAATCAAAGCATAAGTTAATCTAAAGTTGTGATCTAAACACTTAAAGAATATTCAACATAGCAGGTCATCAAAGATATGTTTGATGTGCCGCAATGTTATGCCATTGCCATACCTATGTCAGAGAAATGCTAGGGTATCTTAGGTAGGGTTGGGTGGGTTTGGTACCTCTGCATTTTTCTGCTAGATTGATTCTTGCAAATAGTGATATTTAATTGATACGGATATCTTATCGTGCTAACATCGTCAAGATTTCCATCAGTCGGCCATCCCTTTTATTATTATGATAATACTAGAATGTTTGAAAATTATTTTTTAATTTTTAGTGCATTTTATAAAAGCTTGTGACTTAAAAAAATTTTTTATCAATTTATTTACAGATTATACTCTTTAGTAGTATAGCCTAGGAATTGCTCATAAATTTACAAAACTTGAATTTAATATAAGATTTGGAAATGAATCTTAAAATTTTATTTATTTATTTTTATTGGCAGTTGCCTAAATCGTACCACATTGGGGTTTCTCACGTCGCGTCGTGCGTCGTACCGGTACGATTTGGGCAACTTATGTCGCTTGAGTATCTGATGTTTGAAAAAAAATATGCTAAAAGGTAAAAAAAAGTGTTAAAAAAGGCAAGAAGGCTTCCAAAGAAGAAATCTTTTAACCTGAACCAGGAAGGTCAAAACAAAAAACTAAAAGAACTCATTCATCTAAGAAAAATAAAATACTAATTTAAAGCAATGCTGATGACTGGTATGGCACAGTATGCCGTGAGTCTTTTGTCGAAGATATGATAAAGTGCATCAAGTGTGGAAAATGGGCACCTGAAATGTGTTCTGACCTGTCAGTTAAGGGTAATTACTTGTGCGACTTCTGTTTAAAAACTTAAAATGTTGCTTTTTTTGTAAATAAAACCTCCGATTTTAAAAAAATTTTGTTTCATATGCCATCAACAAATTTCTGTACTTCTTTATATTTATTAAATTCTAAAAGAGCCTGATGGTACGATTTAGGAACCCGCTGGTACGATTTAGGCAATCAGTTTCCCAAATCGTACCATTTGCAACCACTTACAAAAACTCTTGTTTCTCCAAAGTTCAATAAAATACTATATTTTAAAAACTCCTTCTATGTGTCCAAAATACGTTCTGAATTAAAAAAATTAATTCGAGTTATTTGTTTTTAAGAAAAAAAATGGTACGATTTAGGCAACTTTACCCTATATGAACTTCAAATCTCCGATTTCGGAGATGCGATAGACTTATAGGAGACTTATGTGAGATTGGATATTGCCCTCTCTCTTTCTCGTCTTATATAAACAGTTTATGATCTGTTGACATGTGATCGTCACATGTAGTTAACGGCTTTCGTGGAACGCCGCAAAGTCACGAACGGTTAACATAACAATTTTGACGTACGTAGAACGTCCGCAATTGTGTTTTAGCGAGCATCTATTACATTCCGCGCCATTTCAGGTCGAAAACACAGCGAAACAGTATTGTTTTTTTTTGCCGCTTAATATTTAGTTCACCATAGTGTAACAGGGGCCTGTGTGTGACAGTGGTACTGTCACCTCAAGTGGCCAAGGCTTAAATGTTGTAAGCTACCAACTTAGGCTACAACTTATATAAATTATAAAAAGATTAAATGTTACTATATGTTATTAAATTTACACGATCTCGAAAGGGAATTTGGCGGCTCTTGGAGGAAAAGTATGCGTTTTTCTCAAATGTATAACTAATAGGATAATCATACATACCTTTTCAATTTTCTTCTTGTAGCTTCACACTTTCACTTCTTATATTTATTAGTTGAATATCGACTTTTTACTACTATTAAACTTTTGTACTCAAATATTTACACTTCTTAAACTTTTAGGCTTTATAAACCTTTTATATATTTGTTGTAAATATATATATTTATCAACATTTTAAACGTTGATTGAATGAGTGAAACTATTCAATCAACTGTTTAATTTTACTTAATATTACTGTTTAGGTTTGGGATATGTTATTAATTAAAAATGCCGATTTTAGGGCAACGAATGGTTTGTATTTTGTTGATAAAAAACCATAAAACAGTTAAACACATTATTTCAAAACACTGGAAACAGTAATAATTAATGACTTTAAAATCAATAAACTCTAAAAGAAAAGACCAAAATAATTATGAATATTAAAGTTAACAGTTTTATACAATGTTAAAATAATTGATAAATTTCCCCAGTTGAAATAAAACCCCCCCTTAAGAAGTGTGAATGAAAGCGTACCGTACTAGGCAAAGGCAAACTAAAGAGTAAAGTAAAATCCGACTTTCGAAAGTTTCAATACCCCGCTCTCTAGACATTCTCAGTTTGCCGCTAGCTGATTGGGCTAAATCTAAGCTTTCTTTAACGGATTTCTTCCACCACTCTTCTCTACAGACACTCTTGGTTGCCGTGGTCTGAATCTTAAGCTCTCTCGCATTGGCGAGAAAGACAAAGAGACAAAATACCACCGCAATTCAAAGATGCGTGGATTTAGAAATTCGGTAAAGTTTAAATCTTACAGTGTGTTTCTTAAAAGTTGAAAATAGTTTACCAAATTTGTTTCCAGTTACAAAATATGAATTATTTTGATGCTAGTGGCTCAAAGGACATATTAGCCGAATACAACTTTTATTAAAATACAGCGAA
This sequence comes from Aspidapion aeneum, assembly GCA_963576565.1. Lineage (NCBI taxonomy): Eukaryota > Metazoa > Arthropoda > Insecta > Coleoptera > Brentidae > Aspidapion > Aspidapion aeneum. The sequence continues at coordinate 11,744,302 of OY755039.1, forward strand.
CCTGAAAACATGCCTAAAAACAAGTCGCCGAGTTGCCATAAATTTTACTTAATCTTAACCTAGTCTTGCATATAATTAATGCTTGTTGATGTCAAAGCAATATTTAATTAAAAATCTTTAAAAACTTATAAATGGCAAAAATACCATTTATGATCAAATCCCGTTTTGTTACAATAGCAAGGGTTTTAAAACGGCTATACTGTACTTTTGAATATACTGTCATAAAAATATTAAAACAACTAAAAATCTCCAGGAGTCCATGAGCAACATGCACACCCAAAGCAATTTTAAACAATCATTCAACTTATCTCTTCTCCTTTGCTCGACTGCGAATGCTAGAACGAGACGCAGCAAGCGAGATGATGAGACCATCATCGAAAATTAAATGATTACATGTTTGAAAATGCGTTTTAGAAAGAACTTCGTATTCGTGAGAGTCTCTGAGACACCGGGTCTACAGATATGAAGGTCTGCATTCCAAATTGAAATTTTACTTTAGATGAGCCACACACGTTGGTGAATTTTTGGTTATAAGATCGTTTTAATCTGCATTCTAAAAGTTAGTTTTTTTAAACCACTCCTCAAATGATCGTTAAAGAGGATGAGAACGCCTCGACAAAGTGTGCCTGAATGAAGTATAGGTTACATAAAAATGGTTCCAAAAACTAATTGCACATTTTGAATATGGACTCTTTCCTGAGTTCAGAGCCATATTCATATAAATCCTAGCTCTTCTCGAAATTTTATCAATTTTTTGCAATTTTTCTAGTTAGCCTAGGCGCAGTGGTCCGATTTTAATTTCTTAAAGCCTGTTTAACTCCTTTTTTAAAGTCAAACAAATATTGTCATTACATATTTTTTCATAAATTAATTAGTTTTTGAGATATACCAAGATTATTAGTATTTCCGCTCGCAAAAGAATTAAAATAATACCCTTGCTCATTTTATTGTAGCTACAATATTATTGTCATTTGTTTTTTTTTTGCTACATAGAAGGCTTTAAACCTTTCACAGAAGAGGATATTGACTTTATGTTTTTAAAGTTCGATGGGTGGTACCCCTAAAGACTGCTTAAAAAGGGTGCTATGGGTCCTTAACAAAGCCCCGTAGTCAAAACTGAGCGCACATATTAGGTCACACGTGACAGGAGCCAGCGCCTAGACTAACTAGAAAAATGTCAAATATTTCGAGAAGAGGATTTATATGAATATGATGATATCAGGAAAGAGTCCATATTCAAAATGTGCAATTAGTATTTGGAACCATTTTTATGTAACCTATACTTGATTCAGGCACACTGTGTAGGGACTTTTTGAATCAATAAAATCGTCCTATATAACGATTTTTTAGTTAATTTACACATTATCAGAGCTTTATGCTTAACTATTCATATTTTTTATTTTGAGCATGTGTATTAGTCCAGAAATAAGCCATAATTAAGGTTTATAACATTATTGAAGAGTGCGCATCCTTCGAGTTACGATCCATAGCACTACACTTGTCCTTCTTATTTTTAACTAGTGCTCATGATGAGGAGCAAAATTACCAAAGACTTATTATGGACACCCTACCAATTCTGGACACTATTCTTTAAAATGCTAAATTTTAAGGATTTATGCATAATAGTTATTTAAACAACAAGGTTTGAAAACGACTCTTTGCATACGATCGAGACAGTTTGGTAGACCGAGCCGAAGGCGAGGTCTACAAGTCGAGAGAGTGTGCAAAGAGGTTTTCAAACGAGTTTTTTACAATATTTTTTATACGACTGCTAATAAAGAAAGAAAAATCAAATTTTAATTTAACTTGTTTTTATTTCCGACATTTTTATAACAAAACTTTAAAAATTCAACAATTTTTTGACGTATCTAATCAACAAAACATACCGGTGACGGTTGCTACGGAACTAAGCCAACTTATATTGATGGGTGACAACAACAAATGACAACAATGACGGGAGACCCCTATGCAGAAATGACATAGGCGTGCGCAAAAATGAAGCGTGTGCAAAACGTTTTGCACACAGCGTGCGCAAAATGCCATTTCCATTTCGTGTTCTCCGTGCGCAAAACCCCCTTTTACAAGACAGTCGAATAAAAATATATTTAAATTATTGATATTTATGAGCAGGTGGATATGTCTGGCAACGAAGCACATAACCACAAAAATTTGTAGGCAGTCATCTTTGTGTTAAAGTTGAAAGAGTGACTAGGTGCTCCAGATATTGGTAAATTTATGTGATTCTTGTGCTAAAAATTAAGGTAAGGATTTTTGTTATAATATTCGTAATTTTTGTTATATAAATAAAAGTTCTGCATTCTCCCATTACCATGGCAACGCGGGCCGCAATCTGGCTTGCGGCACAAGAAATCCGAGCGGTTATAACTATTCGTACTTAATCGTGTAGGCAGTCGGAAAGAGTGGCGTAGCGTGGGGGGCGCGGGAGGTTTGTCTCCCCCCCCCGCCGCCCCGAAGGTACTGGCACCCCATGGGTGGCCGAAGCACCCTAAGTTTTATTAAGTAGCAGGGCCGGTAACAGCAAGCCGGCCCTGCGGCAAAGTAAACTAAAGACATGATGACCTTCTTTTCTTTTTTTTTTGGTCGCAAGATTTTGTCGGCCCCCCCCGCCCATTCAGGCACGCTACGCCGCTGGTCGGAAATGAAATTTATTTATAATATGCGTCGAGGCGAAAGGAAAAATTATAAAATAAGCAAAACATTTAATAAATAATATTTTATTTGGGATTTTATTTTTTTGTATTTTCTGAGGGGGGCGCGCTTCAATGCGGCCCTAAAGTTATGCCGCCCCTGACTTTTGGATATTTCTATTTGTTGCAAAAGACAGATTCATTCTTTCTACCCCCTCCAGAAACAATAAGTACACTATTTCACGATTTTAATGTTCTCTTATGTTTCCTACGTTTGTAGAATACAAAAAACAGTGCGTTCTTTGGCAACTAAATGGTTTAAAATACGCATCATTTATTAAACAATTTTATTTAGCAATTTTTAAGGCCCGCTTGTCTTCTGGGTTTTCCAGACGAGTTTCGATTGCAGTCGCGGAATGTCTCAAGGACGAGGATTTGTGTAGTTCGATCCGCTGTCTCAGTATTGCCGTGTACATCCAATAAAGGTTTCTCAAGGATAGCCCTTATACCACGGATCACCTGATCCGTGCTTATACTAGGTCCTGCCGGCTACCCGTCGCGCATCGTAGTTGCCACAATTGCCTTGATGTTAACAATAATACTGGCAACGTGTGACATACAGGTGAGTCCGTTGTCAGGAATGACACCCAGCTACTTTAGTTACAAAGTTTACATCCCAGAGGGGAAAGCGTACAATGTTTGAGAAGAGCGCTTTAGTTTACTGCACTGATGGATCTATACTATTAGCGAGGCAAACTTTAAATGCAAGAGTATACGTGAAGTTCAGAAGAGCTACCCGCTCGGAGAGCAAATTACAAGTTTGTCGCATTCTAAGAGACATTAGAATGGTTTGGTGCAAAAGGTCCGAAGGTTTTGAAACTTGGCAGTATTATAAGGTTGATCCCTAATATTCCAGCCGTCTTATTAGTCTGAAAAAATCAGCTCTTCTTTTCAAGTAAGCCAGAGATTCTAATAAGGATTTACTTTCATCTTTGACCAATTTGGGTAATTGTAGCTTTTAAATATTATGCTGTATTTAGTTTATTTTGGGACCACTTTTAAAACTTGACAGCTTGATTTGTTTTTCCTAGAATGATGTCGTTTTATCGAACCCATTGAAAAGTGCCCAAATATGTTTAAATATCTGATACTTTGCTAGCTAGCCTATTAGCACACTTCAAGTGAAGCTATGATAATCAGCCTTGAAAACTAAAGCTCCTACGAAGTTTTTGTTTAACACAAGTTATTGAGCCAAATGTAATCTACTATATTCTGAAAACCTCATATTGATGAGGTGCTTTGTTAGAAAGTTAGCATTTTTTAAAGTTTCGAATTGTCAAAAGACTGTCAGTAGCATTAATGGATTTTGACCAAAATCTAATCAGCTCGTTAGAATGTCGAACACTATTTTTTCTGAAAATTTTGTGAAAATCGGTTGAGCGGTTTAGGAGCTATCGTGTTACGGACAGAAAAAAAATACACACACACACAATCAGACGTCACGACGATATTGCTAGGATAGGTCAAAATACACCAAATAACAAATTTTAGGCGTTATCTCAAAAAAATTTTTTTCGTCGAAAACAATACCTTCTCTAGCCATTGCTGTGCGGGCTAGGAAGGTAAAAATATTTAGAACTTCGAAATAAACAATAATATTAAATCATAAAAATCTTTTTACACTGTATTTTTGCAATTTTATTGAAAGAAAATCAAATCTGCCAGAGGAGTTTCCCTTGACCTATGACGACAGTAGAAGCACGGATCACCAGGTGATCCGTGGTAGAAGATCGCGGCCTATTTTAATAGCCCTTTTTACACTCCCTTTTGTATGATGGGCGACTATCTTTTCAAAATTAAATAAGGTCGGTCATTCTCCACTTAAAATTCACCTTGAAATCTAGTAATAAGTTTGCGTTTGCTGTGTTTTTGTTGAATGTATCCTAGAAATATTACTCATCAGGTAGGCAAGATATGATAAGAAACATCCTTCTAACTCTCGTATATTTAAGGTGGATTTAATGGAATGATAAATCCAACGATTTTAAATGAATGATAGGTTAGGCAGTTTAGAAGTGCAAATTGAAAGCTTGAATATATCCCAACCAAAAACTTTTCGCCATTAAGATAAAACTTTTTTGGTTCATCAAGATTGATAAGATATTTTTGCTTACCACAAATTTTGTTTTAATTGTTTTTATCAGGTAGTAGTAGTAGTGGGCCTTTATTTTCTCTAATACCAAGTCTGGGCAGGTAGGGTCGTTCTCAACTCCTATATACGAGTCATGTGTTAGTCAGTGGCCATCGTCTTTTTTGTCTGTCCCAACCTCCTTCAATCCTTAAATCAAACAAAAATGTTGAACATTCATTTTTGGAACTCAGTAAATAAATATGACAGTGAGTAAAAAGTTATTTTTGGTTAGTAATAACTTTAAACTGACCTTTTCTAGTTGACGTTTTTTAAAGTGGGGGTGGGGGGTTTCCTCCTTCTCACCCCCCTCAAAAGTGTTCTCTTGCAGTATTTTCCCAATTATTTGCAAAAAGCAACTAGTTAACAATTATTGAGGCTGAAGAAAAGTGTTCTCTAACGATGTATAACACGCCCCCCTTACATACATAAGTGGCGCACCTTTTATAGGCATTTAAATAAATGAGAGGTGTGGAAAAAATATATTTTTTAAAATTTTCTTAATTTTTCTGTCCTACATGGTGCGTCTTTTTTAGATCTACCGCTGCCTTGAGGGGGGAGTGATATACATCGTTGGAAAGGAAATTTCTATTATTATTTAGTCGGTTCAGAACGTTTTTCTCCGTTGTCCGACGCCTATTCTCCACCTCCTTCGATCCTGACAATCATCTTCTGTCAGATTTTTTGACTCATTGATCTTTGGATTGACTGTTGCCATTCTAGGGTCACTGTATCCTGGAAGGACGCCAGGCTTCCGGGATGCAGTGACCCTATGCCATTCTAGTTTAGGACGCCCTCTTTTTCTGCGCTCTATTGGTTGCCATTCTAGGACCTGCTTTGGTAATCTTTCGTCGCTCATCCGTTGTACATATCAGTTGCCTTTTAGTGATGTCATCCGTTATGCTTCCCTCGATTCCCATTCTTTCTTTTATGATCTCATTTCTTATGTGATCTGTTCTAGATATTCTCATTGATCTTCTTATTGCATCCATTTCGATACTTTCCATTTTTGTTTTGTATTTTTCTGTTACGCGACAATTCTCTATTCCATACAACAGCGTGCTTTTCACCATTGTTAAATATATGGTAAATTTTACATTATTTTTTATCTCTCTGCTCCATAAAATACTATTAAGATATCCAATAACCTTTTTTGCTTTTACTATTCTTTTTTCCAGTTCTTTACAGTCTGTTCCTGTCTTATCAAATGTGACACCCAAGTATACCTACTCATTGCATGGAAATATTACTTGTCCATTGTCTAGTTCTAACGCACTGGATTCGTTTCCAATTCATAAGTACTGTGTCTTGTCCACGTTCACTGTTAATCCCCACTTTTGCTATTCTTACATTATCTTTCTCATAATATACTCGATGTCTTCTTTATCATTAGCTACAATTACTTGGTCGTCAGCAAACTGTAGTGTGTATATGGTAAATCGGTCGTTAAGTTGTATTCCCATGCCGTGCACTTTACGTTTCCAGTTTTTTAGAGCTACTGCGATATATATTTTAAAAAGAGTTGGAGAGATACAACATCCCTGTCTTAAGCCTTTTGTTACCAGGAATTCTTTTGAAAGTCGATTTCCAATTTTAATTTTAGATTTTGACCCTTTGTATAGTTCTTTTATCGCTTTTATGTATGTATGATTGATATTAGTCTGCTCTAACAATGTCCATAATTTTTCTACTGGAACTGCGTCATATGCTCCTTGTAGGTCCACAAAGGTAACATGAGTCTCTATATTTCTGGCGCTCCTTTTCTCAATTACTTGTTTAAGACAAAAACATTATCACTAACTACAAGATCTGCCTGCACGAAACGCACTTTGCTCTTCTTCTTGTTCATGAAAATCATTCTCTATTAGATCTCTAAGAATCCTACCGTACAATCTTCTTAGAGTACTGGTAACTGAAATTCCTCTGTAATTGTTGCAATCCAGCTTTTTTCCTTTTTTATGTATTGAGGATAAGAATGCAATTTTCCCATCATCTGGTACTGAATGTCAGTTTATGCATTGATTGATAATATATCGTCGTTGATCTTACAAACTGACGTAACTCATTTATTGTAATTTTACAAGAGAGCAATTTCAAGTTTTAGGAAAAGTTTATATTGGATTTATATCACTAAAAATGTTCTTGGATCTAATGATTTTTGTGCTATTTAAAGGATTTTTATGAGTTTCGACACTTTGTGAAATGAAAGAACGACAAAATAAAGTACTATTATGGTCTTGTCTCAAAACTGCATTTTTTGAGATACGTCAGTTTGTAAGATCAACGACGATATGTGAGATTTTCGAGTAGTTTCTCTGATCCATATTTGAGCATTTCAGCATATATTCCTCCAGGTCCGCTAGCTTTTCCGGATTTAAGCTTTTGAATACTATTCTTTATCATTTCTTTTTCGATGATTATGATGCTACTAATTCATAACGATAATAAAGCCATATTTTAAGTTATAATTTGCCATTTTTTACGTTGAGTAACTCCAACTTGGAAAATTTCAATCTTTTCACTTCATATTTTAGATTATTTTTATAGAAATGTCAAACCTATCAAAATAAATACATTTTAAAGACTGTCAATATAACTACTTTCTAAATCAGAGAAGTCATGCCCAACTTGACTAAAAGGGGGACCGGTAATAGGTATCTATGTTACTAGACCGAAAACGTGAACGTAACAGGTCAACCCAAGAAATTTACAGAGACGCCGGCGAGACCTGTAATCCTAGGGAAACCTGTAAAATTAGTTTCCGGTCGTTCCTACTCCATATCTAATTATTAATTTTTTAAACCAAGATTAAATGCTACAAATAAGATTTACATGTAAAATAAATATTAAGGTAACTAATACTTACCAAAAAGCTAGTATCTTTATAAGTATTAAAAATCCAATGGGTTACGTTATAACTGGCTATTTGCCAATTTAAGCATATTTTAAATATAAAACACTTTATATTTTAGATTACTCGAACATAAATGTCGAACCCATTAAAATAAACAAAAATGAAAGACTCTCAACAAATTATCAACAGCATACTTGGAAAAGTACAAAATTATCAACGACAAGCAATACGGATTTCGAATTTATAGGTCAACTGGCGATTTACTTACATACGTCACTCACTTATGGCAAAAAGCGATTTAGTTGCGAGGTGAAACAAGAACAATTGCCTTAGATATATCTAAAGCATTCGATAAAGTCTGGCATGAAAATCTGCTCAACAAGCTCAAAGCAACGGGATTGTCGCCGAGACTTTGCACTTGGTTTGAAAGTTACCTTAAGGATAGATCCATTTATGTTGCACTGGATGGCCGGAACTCCAACTCTTACCAAATAAATGCTGGTGTGCCACAGGGAGCAATCCTTTCGCCAACACTTTTTCTGATTTACATAAATGACTTCATAGATAAAACAGTAAATCCACTTTATTGCTTTGCAGATGATGACAATGTAGTCTCCTCAGTCATACCACCCACATGTCTCTCCGCACGTGAATTCCATTACCTTAGACTAACTGAAATATCACAGATAAATAACGACTTGGAGATAATAGAGGACTGGGGCAACAAAAACCTTGTACAGTTCAACGCGCAGAAAACCCAAGCAGCCCTGTTTTCAAAAAAGACCAGCACCGGTGAGCCAAACATCATGCTATCTGGAAGTGCTGTCGCATTGCAGAGCCAGTTGAACATCTTAGGAGTCACTGCAGAGACCAACATGTCTTGGCACAGTCACGTGGCAGATATAGCTAAAAGGGCCTCCCAAAAGCTTGGGGTGCTATTTCGTACAAGACATCTGTATACACCAAGCCAACTGCTGACACTCTACAAAGCCCAGATTCGACCAACTATGGAGTACTGCTCACATATATGGAGTGCGGCACCCAAACATACCTTAATGCTTTTGAACACCGTGCAAAAACGAGCTATCAAGCTGATCAATGACCCCGCACTTACCCGTAGCTTGTATAGTCTCGAACATCGAAGAACTGTGGGCGATCTATCTCTCTTCTACAGGTATTATCACGGAAAATGCTCTGAAGAGTTGGCACGTATGATCCCTCCGGGAGTAGCACCTACTAGGCGAACACGTCAAACAGACGGTAACCATCAATTTATTGTCAAAATAGAGGCACCAAGAACCTCATTATATCAGAATTCATATCTCTGGAGAACAGCAGCGCTGTGGAATAAACTCCCTGCGACAGTTTTCCCTGCAGGTTACAACCTGAACCGTTTCAAAACCAACACACACCAACATTTCCGCGCACTTGCCGCTTCTCGAGCGTGATAGGGATCTCCTTGCGAGTGCGCATACCCGTAAAAAAAATAAAAAATAAAAAATCTATGACCACGACTAAAATAGGGACGGGAAATATAAATTTTCCAGTCTCTTAGTCCTTTCCTGTTGAGACTGGAAAGTTTTTTAAAATGAACTACCTGTAAAGTTTCCGTGCCTACAAAAAATGTACAGAAAGTGCTTGCTTTCCAGTCGGTTTAAAACAAAATATTTTCCAATCTCTTGGTTCTGTACCGTTCCCTGTTAAGTCCTAAAAGTTTTTTAAGTTCCCTATAGAGTGAAATTTCCCGTACAAAAAGAAATACGGAAAGAGCTTGTTTTCCAATGGGTTTTAATTTTTTTTATTGCCTTTTGTACTCGATTAATTGATTACTGTTTTAAACTAAACTGTCCGTTTTTTCCTGTTACAAGTTCGTCAGCAAAAATCCAAAAAAATCATCAAAACCATTCATCAAAGCCAATCATTAACTTCATCTCTTATTCTTTTTATTATATCATTTTCTCTTCCATCACACAAGAATTTTTTCAAATCAAAATTATAGATCTAGGTCCAGTAAGTAGTAATTTAGTTGACTATAAAAGGCTATTTATTTTGTAATTTGTTGATTTCTTGTTAAAAAAGAGGGTATACGATAGGAGGAATCAAGTTACTAATTATTTAAAGCATAGCAATCGTGAAGCTGTTAACCGAAAGTAATACCCATCAAATATTAGGAATCAAGCAAGAAAAAGTGAAAGTAAGTTATCGCAACTAACATAAAATTCCAAAAAGTAACAAGTATGCTATGCTCTATTACTCTGTCTAGATTTAGGTAGAGGGCAGACTTAGACAATTGACTCTTAAATAAAAATCTAAGTCTGAGTTAAGATGTATTCTTTATTAACTTATTTACAAACCAGTATGTTTTTTGGGACACGAAATTTATTCGCCTTTTATAATTTGGATGCAATTTCCACATAGATGCTGGCCAGTTGGCGAGTTCCCGGCCATAAAACTCAACACACACACACACACAATTTCCACATAAAAAAATACTCTGCCAATTTATGGGCACCTAAGCTCACACGAATAATGTATAATGTAATTTTTCTCATTTCCATTCCTCCCCCCCCCCCCCCCCCCAGTGTAACACGACTAAACAAAACAAATGATAATCAATTTTTTTTATCTTTATGCATACCTTTAATATAGTACCACACAAGTAATATTTTTACCAGAACTCTAATTTTATAATTTACCCCCACCCGTTTTTTCGGCTTATGTCAGATTTCGTTTTCAACTTTAAGAAAAATCTATGTTTTTGTTACATAACACACAGATTTCTGGACGACCACTATGAGATACGTTAAAATTGGTTATAACATTTTTTATAGCCGGTAAAATTTCCAATCGAATGATGTATGATACAACTACACAGCTATATTATCACGATTAATTAAGAGCAGCACTTACATTTGTATTTTTAGCTCACACGAATACTATAACTAAAAAGTTACTCCGATTTCAAATATGTTTATTTATCTTTCCGTTTTAGATGATTTTGAAACTTTTTTGTTGCGTCGTCTGTATGTCTGTAACGACCAGCCCGCATAACTGGAAAACTACTTACCCGAACTTAATGAAATTTGGTACCTAGGTTGAGTTATAGCTCTAGATGGTACAAATTAATAAAATCCAACTGACATAAGCCGAAAAAAAGAGTGAGGGTAGTCTTAAAAATTAGCGTTATGGTAAAAATATTACTTGTGTGGTTCTATATTAAAGGTAACGTGCATGAATATAAAAAAATACATTAGTTCTGTTCCATCAAACAGTTCTACGGTCATAGAACCGTCCAAAAAATCCCAATGCGCGCGCAATGCAGTACAAGGAGTACGAGGACTGTTTTAAAACGGTTCGGGTTAGATGGAACGACCAAATAACTGTCCAAAAACCGAGTGCTGTTCGATTTACTTCAGGCACGTGATCATATGCGAGAGAGTTAAATTCAAAATCACGTGACTAAAAGAAAGGGTAGGTTTGGCGTCTCGCTTAAAGATAAATCGAAGGCAACGGATGAATTCGAGAGAGATTACACAATTACATAGGATTATCATAATATATTTTTAATTTTAGTTCTTTAAAATGCAGATAAAATTACATCAATTTAATTTATACAGGGTGTAACTAAATAAGTGTAAAACATTTAAGGGGATGATTCCTCATCGAAAAAAGATATATGAAAGGATCTTTCATATAAAGAAACTTTATTGTCATAACATTTATGACGATGTATCTCTGTAGTTGTTCGTGAAATAATTTTTTGCTGCGAACTGGTTTATTTTGGGCAAAAATCCAAGATATTTTTTATTTACAATGAAACAGGCTATCGGAAATACATTTTTAAATGGAAAGCAAATAATAAGACAAAAAATTACATTGGAAATAAATTTTAGGGGTTGCGTTTTCCACCCCTTACAACCATGGGGTAAACCAAATTCATTACCGGCTTTTTTGGTAGTAGAACATTTTATGTACCCCCTTTAAGGGGCTGTATCTTAACAAGGGATGCTCCAATGAAGTTTCTTTATATGAAATATCCTATCTTTTTTTGATGCGGAATCACCCCCTTAAATGTTTTACACTTATTTAGTTACACCTTGTATTCACAAACTATAAACCACTACAGACTGCTTAATAAACTAAATATACCAAAAATTAAAACGAACTTGCATTAGCACATATTTTTGGGCGAAACTTGTGAAAATATATTTATTTTTTCTAATATCACAAGTTTTATGTGAAATTTATATATTTATTTATTTGTATTTTCTAATTTGATTTTTATAAAATATTTGTGAAATTACCTACATATTATAGAAAGCCTTAATATTCACAAGGTTGTCGTGATACTTCTAAGAAGTTAGGAAAATCTCATTTTGTAGCTTGTTCTTTAGGAATGACCTTAATGTCGATGCCTTAAAGCGAATCCTATCCAATCACCTACTAAACTATTTTTTCTTTTTCTAAGCAAGCTACCCTATGGTCAGCATAGCTTTTTTTCATGTGGTATACCTACACGATCCGCAGTCCCGTAGTAATAAAAATTAAGAGGCTCTTGCAAGAAAATCAACATTTTTTTTGGAAATTTAAAAAATATTTGTATATTTACGTGGCTCCCCGGCATTTTGTCATGTGTTAAAATTGGTTGTAAAACTCAATTTATTTTGACAAAAATTTTAATTTTTTGGGTTATTCACCGGTTTTTGAATGTTCTCAGACAAATGTAAGTTTAATGTAATTTTATGGTATATTATTATCTCAGGTGATGTAAACTAGAAATGTGTGTGTTTTACATACAACTTTTCCGCGCCTTCTAATGCGCCTGTGTGCAATTCTTGTCTTTCAGAGGAGTCCGAAACCAGTTTAGGTTGCTTGATGGGACGGAAAACTGACTGTCCCATAACAGTACAACGTCGACCTGGAACGCAAACAGGATTTTTCGTATCGTTCTATAACCGTCCCACGCTTTGATGGAACGAAACTATTATGGTTTGTTTTGTTCAATGGTGTTATACTGGAGGTGAGGGAATCTCCAATAGGACGCGCCCCAGAGTATTTTTTTAAGTCAAAGAAAATTTTTTGTGTGCAGCGTATTATTTGTATGACAGAAGCATCCGAGGCCTAAACGGATTGGTGCATCCAAACGATGAACTTAAAAGCTATGTAGCTGATATAAGTACAGTTGTCTTATGCGTAGGTATACTTTTGAAAGCCACGCTCACGGACATTCGTTTAAGGAGCTACTGGTTGAACACTTACCGTTTGAGCGTAGAACTTTTGGGCGCTATCAATTTGACCTCCGTTCAGTTTGGACGCCTGCTGTTTTGGCGCCCATCATTTGTGCGATGACGATCTGGGCGTTGAAGGCTTGAGAAATAATAGCCTTAAACAATAAAAAATAATAATGCCTTGACACCCACTATTTCTGCGAAGACTGTTTGGGCGCCTATTATTTTGGTTTTGCTAAAGACACTTACTGTTTAGGCGCAGACAATTTGGGCCCCAACCATCATCAAAACAGTCGTCGCAAAAAAGTGGTTGTCAAGGTATTATTATTTTTTGTGGTTTACGGCTATTGCCCAAACCTTTAGCGCCCAAATGTTCAGCGCTCAAATGATTGGAGCCCAAATGGTCTGCGCCTAAACGGTAAGTGTCCTTAACCAAAGCAAAATGACAGGCGCCCAAACAATCTTCCCAAAAAAAGTGGATGTCGACCACTTGGACGGGGTGCAAAGTGGGTCTGCACCATATGACAGATATCCACCATTGAAATTTGTATTTTACGATTTTTTCTGAAAATTTGGACGTATCAGACAATATTGTATAACAAAATTTTTTGGCAAAATGGTGTTTGAAACTCTAATGAGTTAATTAGATTTAGGTTAAAATCCATTAATGCTAATGACGGTTTTTTGACAATTAAAATTTTTTAACGGCTCATCGCATCAATATGCGGTTTTTGAAATGTAGTAGACTACATCTGGCATCATGGCTTCATTTAGAGTGTGCTTATAGGCTAGCTAGGAAGGTATCAGATCCGTCATGGATCCATTTATTTACTTTCCTAGCCCGCGCAGCAATGGCTAGAGAAGGTATTGTTTTCGACAAAAAAATCTTTTTTGAGATAACGCCGAAAATGTGTTTATTGGGTGTATTTTGTGTGTGTATGTCTGTGCGTAACACGATAGCTCCTAAGCCGCTAAAGCGATTTTCATGAAATTTTTAACTAAAATCAGTTTTTTAACAGGTAAAATTAAAAAAAAAAAAGCTAAATGTTTAGCAGAGAGTCGCCTCAATATGCGGTTTTTGGAATATGGTAGAGCACATTTTTCTCAAAAATTTGTGTTATAACCAAAAACTTTGTAGGATCTTTCGTTTCAAAGATATTTACAAAAAACTGTTTTTATGGTTGATATAGCATAGAGTTTACTTGGAATGAGCTAATAGGCTAGAAAGGCATGTAATCCGTCATGGATCCATTTATTTTTAAATAAAATGATTTACAATAAGGAATATTCAATATTTTTGGAGAAAAAGAGTGGGGTTGTAATGTATTTCGTAGTTTATAGCAGAGCACCCTGTACAGGTATATTTATTTGTCTGGAAGTGATCATTGTGTCGGCTTATTGTCTACCAAAGGGGAATGCCAAAAGGCAGAGTACACGTAAGAAATTGGCGAAATGCCTGAAAGAAAGAAGTGGTGTGTACGAGGCGTGACTAGAAAATAACCTGACGAAGTGTACTTGAGCATTTGAAACCGCTCTCTAGAGTATTTCTTGCAATAGGGCACATTTAAGAGCTTAGTTGTCAGATAGCTTGGATTCAAGAACATAAACAGACAGGACTTCCCATCCTCAAAAGACGTACATTCGCCAGTTTTCGCGCACACTACTGATTCCGGTCATTTGCAGTCTTGGATGGTTTGTTTATGTTTTTGCCAGTGCTGTCTATAGTATTTTGAAACTATTATGTTGTGTTGTGGATCCTGACTATGTACAATATTTTTGTATAACTCTTTGTTTGTATAACTAATTAATTTAATAGAAGTAGGTAAAAATGTTTTGTTAAAATTCAGTTCCTTTATATTTAGATAGAAAATTCTAATAAAAAACAGTAGCGTTTGCAGGGAGTGGGCGGTAGTCGCCCCCCTTTTTGCTAGATAAATCCAAATGTAAGAGGCACATATTGATGTACTACACACCTAATAAGCAAATATATTGTTTTTTGTTTTAACCACCCACATAGCACAATCACGTGTTTAACACGTAAAAAACGCCTGAGAAAAAAAAAACGTTGATTTTAGCTGCTATAAAAACACAGTTATTTCATATATGAAAAATTTACGTTATAAAAAGTAACGTTGCTAAAAACAGCGTTGTAATAACACCATTATCAAATCAAAACAGCAACTTTTTTACTTTATGTTCAAGTGAATTCTAAGTAGATTTTTATCAATGTCAAAATCACATCAGGTGCGCCTTTTTTACACGGATTTTAAAATGCGACTTGCATGGCTTTTCTACCAAATATTTTTGAGATTTTACTAAAAGCAGCGCCATATATTGGAAACATTTTTCACTTCGAGGAAATCTATCCAAGAGTGCTTTGCACTCTAAACTCCAAAAACCAGTTAATGAACTGATCCCTGATCCTTTACGATCGCCACGCATCAGTTATTAACCTGATAAAGACACATTAATATTGTGTGAAAGTGTTTAATGTTGCCTCACTTTTAAGGTAAAAAAAGTTGTTAAAAATACAAAAAAAGTGACAAAAAAAGACGCAAAAAATTAGTAGGTTTGAGAAGTTTTATTCTAGTGGCGTTTTAGAACATGTTGTGGAGCCATTGGCGTAGCTAGCCTTGCTTTTCAGGGGGGGCCGTGGCCCCGGTCTATCTTGAACAAAAAGCAAACATAGGTTTTAAAGAGTCGTGCAAAGTGTGCAATGAATTTTAAAAAAATACGCGCATTAAATGTTCTAATATTTTAATATAACAAATTTAATAATACATTTACCAACTTATTTATATGTATACACAGGAAGTATGTAATTCAGCAATTCTACAAAGAAAGTTTTCTACGTCGCTGACTGAAAGCGTCTACCACACTGTCTAAGTCGACCTCAACATCTTTTTCTATGAATAACAATGACAAACCTGAGTGTCTCTCTTGAGTCATAGTTGTTCTAAGCCAATTAAAAACTCTCCTCATGGCAGAGAAAGACCTCTCGTAAGCTGCACTTGAAATTGGAAGAATACTCGCAACTTTAAAAAGTTGGTAGAGGTTTGCTGTTTCTGCTATATGTTGTTTGATAGAATCATGACCAACAGTTTGATTTAACCGAAAAATACAATTCTTTAAAACGGTCATTTCTGCTCTTAGAGTAGAAGTATTAATATTAAAAATTTCCCGGTATTGCTCGACGAATTTATTCCATTTAACGACGTGGGAAAACTTAATATGAAAATGGTTATGAAATTGTCAAAACATCGGAGACACTAAACGCTACCCTCAAAAAAACTAAAAAGATTATTATATTTATTTTAGAAAAACAGTTCTTTTATAACCTTACGACATCCACAACCCGATTTCGGAAACAGAGGGGCAAAGGTCGCTGTCTTTATTAAATGCGAAATTTAACTTACACTTATTTTACAAGATGTCGCCAATATGTATGAAATATTCAATATGCATAATTATGTTTAAATTTAAAAAATATTTTCGGGAAATTGCATAAGTGCAGAAAAGTTACCGATAATTTAAAGAGAAAAAGCCTAATTCCGCAAGACAAGGGCTTTTTCCTGAAATGTAAACATTATCTGAATGATTTTAAATTTTAATGCACCTATTTTATTTGAATATTTCCCGAATAATAATAGAAAAGTATGTATTTTCAGCGTCATGTTCTTTTACTAGTAGTCTGTAGAGGAGGCCTAAAATATCTTAGGGGGGGCCTGAGGGACTTCAGGGGGGCTAGGCCCCCCCGCCCCCCCCTAGCTACGCCAATGTGTGGATCACTTTTCAGGTGTGAATTTGGCACATGAAATTTTACCAAAAATTACATTTTTTATAGCTTGATTCCTCCTTGTTTTTAAGTTATCTTTAAGCATGTAGATTTAACAAAACAAATATTACATGGTAGGAGGTTTTTTTTTAATAGAAAATAACTTTACTATTTTGATGTAATTTTTGTGTTATGTGGGCATGTATGTTAAGAAAATCTAAACCAGCACTCCCCGGTAAAAAATACCTACTCAACCACTACCTGAGTTGGCAGTGGCTCAATAAGTCGTCAGAAAAGTTTGATAAATAATCGGCTAATTTATGGGCACCTAAGCTCACACTATTAATTTATAATGTAATTATTACCCATTTTTAATCACGAAAAATCTCCTATCCGCCACCCGGGACGCGTCCTATTGGGGATGGCCATCCCCAACCCTGGGCTTTTCTTGGTTTAAATTTGGTATCCGATTTTGCTCTATACGACGATTTAAATTCGAACCAAACATCGAATTCGAGACAACCTTTACAGATAGCCAAGGAGAATTCCTACATTGAAGATGATAAATTTTTTTGTTTAATTGTTAATATATAATATGTTAGTTATTTTCCAGTCACACCTCGTACAGTGAGGACGAGAAGGAGGTAGTTCTTCATTGAATGCTGGGTGGTTCCACACATTGGGTGGTTCGCAGCATAGTATAAAGCATCCGGTGCGGCGTTCGGGCCGTGTCATTAAAGGTACTCGTTAAAAAGAACACTCAACTTCCAAATTGGTCTATACTAGACCCCCTAAGCATTTGACAGGTCGAGAATGGCCGTTTGTTTTTAGCCGCTCTCTTTTATATTGATGCCATATAGTAGAGGTTTTACCAGAGTGACTCATTAGGCCGGTTTCGTCCGTTTTTACGTTCATCCAAATCAGTACGTCTCTTCATGCAATTGGCATAAACTGCACAGAAAAACAAAACGTACGGAGTACATTAATGTTTATCTGATGAATTGAAAAATAATGATTTATTGTACACGAATATTAATACAATGAATACGTTCATTGATTCAATGATTTTTACATTGAATCAAAGTATTTTGTTTTGTTTGTCAAGGTCCAGTGGCGTCATCTATATAGATAACTTACAACTATGAACTATAAAGATAACGTATTGTCGCACTTATTTGTATTTTAAAAGTTCTGCTGCACTTATTTGTATTTTAAAAGTTAAATAACGTAACAAAATAGCGTTACTCAACCTCCCATCACTAGCAACGTTTCACTCCTGTTCCTGGCTTAACATGAAGTGCATAAAGGTTTGAAATAAGGAGTATTTTAGATAAAGGGGCCAGTGTTTCACTTGCCAAACCACAAGCCTCTTTTGTTCTACTTCTATTTTCCTGTATCCTGAAGAGCACATGCATTATTGGCTAGTGCATGTGGTAAGAGGCTTGCTGAAAGGATCTATCACGTATCCTTCTTAAAAGAAACCTGTCCTTTCTAATGCTACTACTGCAAAGAGTTTTTACCGGCCTATGAGGCCGTCATAAAAATATCACCCCAACCTGATAACTTACTCGACAAGAGACAAGAGAAAATTGTAGAGAGGATGAGTCAAACGCAAAAATATTTGAAACACAGGTAAAAAAATTCACCAAGACCATAAATTAGGGTATACTACCTTTGTAAGATGTCTTAAGGCCATTAAGAGTCTCTTGTGTCATTGACAGATATCGAAACCCAGGACAACATCAATAAAATTACAGAAAATCAGTGCTTTACCTCTTTGTCATATTTTGTTGATAGGTAATCCATAGCATAAGTAATAATATATTTAAGGTTTGTCATATATCTATCTGTAAAAATTATAAAAGTGGAGACACGTCATTAATTAAAAAAATAATTATTTTATTGTACGCCAACAGATGTCTTTTCAACAATATAGTCAGAGGTTTTAGAACACAGATTGGATTTTACAACCAACCAAAATAAAAAGAGCGGGTTCACCATGCGTTTAACCAGTTCAGTGGCGTATATAGAAAAAAGTTTCGGAGTGGGCCCGAGGCAGTTTTGGGGGGGGGGGGGGGCCGAGACCCCATGAGGGCGTATTTTATTCTATTTTATGTTTTTATTCATAAAATATGTCGAAAATATCTAAAAAAATCTTAGCTTCGGGGGGGGGCCCGGGCCCCCCAGGCCCCCCCATATATACGCCAGTGCGTTTGACATTATGAACCATTGGCACTCGTAGGCAACCCGCTAAGCAAAAAGGAAAACTCGGACTTTCCCTACCCGAATGGGAACAGGAATGTTTTAGATCCCTGAACCAGTTTTGCCAGTTTTTATCCAAAATTTAGTGTAAAAACACAACTAACTAAAACAAAACAGCGGTTGGCAAGCACTAGACATTTCTAAACCAGAGAACGAAATCTCAAACTAAAAGAAGGAGACGGCGGCCATTTGGGATTCGCCACTTTAACTTTAAAGTTAAAACCAATCCGTTTATCATTTTGTCATCCGATTTCCACCTATGCGCGCCCACTTCGGTTAAAAAAACGCATCAGGTGACGCTGCATTTAAAGCCGGTGCATATTCATGTCCCGTCACGTGATGCGTTTTTTGAATCTGGGTGGGTACGCATGGGTGGCAACTAGGCTTGAGTCGTGATTATTGGAGGTCGACGCTTTTAATAACATTCGGAAGTGGACCCTTTCAACCGGTGAAGGATAAATATCAATAATGCCATTTTCAGCTGTTCTTTACTTTGGTCGTAGCGTAAAGTAGTTAAAAATATATTTTATAATAATAATTACCGGCGTAGTAGGCAAACTTGCCATTAACATTTTTAAGAATAGTTCAGGGGACTCGAATAAAAAGGATTGGTAGAGGACTACGCACGTCCAGAAGGCTACTACTAGACTAACACGTACCTAGTTTGGTTGAGGTAAGTACCTAAATTCGTGGTGAATTCCATGGCGTTCTACAATACTTCGATAACTTATCGAACACAAGGACCAGGGAATATCAATTAAACGTAATAAATATAATAATAATAACTCGCCGTAAGACAGACGCACACTGGAAAAATTGCAAAAATAGCTGGGCAAAAGTATGCTTAAACCTTCCAGTTGTTTAAAATAGTTAAACATTCTTGTTGATATTTAGCTCAGCTGTGGACTTGAAATCCAGCAAAAAATACGTTTTTTTTTTATTTTATAATTTTCGGCATAAACAAAATTGATAGAAAGGCGATAAAATGAAGGCGATGAAATTCGAAAAGGAAAAATGATTTACCGACATTAGAAAACCAATTACCAATTTGCGGTATCAGCAAGGGTGGCCTCGGTTCTGAGGCAATAATCTAATATCACTAGGGAGACAGCCAAATTCAATCTCAGTAAGTATCCTAAACCCAGGTTCAATATTAAATAATTATAATAAGGAATTTATTTTGTCTTTGCTCAAACCTCAAAAAATTTATTTGATAATAACAGAAAAACTAAATTCTTATTTTTTTAAACACCAAAAGTTCAACTAAGTGTAAATTCAACAAAGTTATCGCAAATTTTATTCTGTTAGCTTTGTGGAAAGAGAAAACTTTGAGGTTTAGGTTTTTATGCCAGAATATTTTTTTTTCTAAAATTAAAGATGGCGAACTTTTTTAAACCCAATTTTTTTCACCCTCTCTTGAAGATTGTTCAACTGGAATTATACTGAAACAACAGAACAAATGCATTATCTTTAATACGTACGGTAGTGTATTAATTAATAAAATTCATTAGGAGTTAACAAAAATATTATCCTTTAAATATTAGGTGTTGTTTATCAGCGTAACAGAAAAATCACCTTTCTATTATAAACTTTTAAAACTATTGTCATCTTGAATTTCAAAATGCCGGTAATTTGGTATTTTATTTTTAAATTTACCTTTAAAGCTTTACCGAATGAGTTACAATTTATTAAAATCGGTCAAAAGATTAAAATTATATTGCAAAATAATTTATTCCGTGAATAACTTACAAAAGGCAAACTGAGATATTATATAAGGCTCAAAAGAAAATGTCTGGCCGACGTTTTGGGAGGGACAAACTTTTTTTTTACCATTAAATTTTCTTAGGGAAATTTATCAAATTGCGGCTTGTCCGGCTTTGATATCCAAAATAAGGCTTTTTTGTCCTTGATGTCCTAGTTTACATTTAATAAATATGGTAACCCTAAGAGACATCCTCTACTTGTCAAGTCAATTATTTTTGTGTGTTATATTGCTAATATGTTATAATAATAATACATTTAATTAGTAAAAATCAAATTACTTCTCAATTAAGATTTGATTAGGTCATTAAACTTGTCTTTAAAAATGAGGTTTGCAAGTCATTTTAGCAAGTGTTCAATCCATAAAAAATTATACATAAGAACTTCAAGCCTATAATGGAGTTTTAATTCTCTTGTATCAGTTTTACACTGACCAGCTATGGAACTATCACACGAAAGAAACAAAACTCAATCTTCATTGATGGGCACGAAATTCCTAAAAAATGTCTTCAAATTAAAGAATAAACAAGTTTTGAATGTTACAGTCTCGTACTTCCAAGGTATCATTATCACTCTATCAAAGTTTTTTGACAAAGAGGCTTTATAAAATCTACTTAATTAAATATTGGACAGTTGTCTCATCTTTTATAAAAAAGGAAATATTTTATAAAAAATGGGCTATTCCACTATCAAATATTTTACAAAAGATTTTAAAAAATTCCTTTTTAAATATCTTTGATATTGTAATACTAGCTCTAGAGGAAACGAGAACGTCTATGTTAATGAAATACTAATCCAACTTTTAAATGGATAACTAAACATTTGTCAAATAAGGAGTGGTATCCAAATATCCCACAATCGATGTATGGACCTTTGGCCCGCTATTTTCTTAAAATTTCCTGTGTGCGGCGGTTTGGATTGGTTTGGTTCAAAATCACATTGGCGTGCAATTCAATTATGACATAGCGATCTGGTTTTAATAGACTTTCAGCTCTATTTACGGAAAAAAAAACTGGCTCAAAGCATGATGTGCCAATTTTTGATGCATTCTTCGCTAGGCAGAGCTCTCAATAAAAATAAAATTAATAGTAGTAAAACCTTTTGATTCACATCAAAAGGACATAGACAAAAATTAAATTTCTGATATTAACAAAATCTTAACTACTTAGGTTGGCTTCTTCTCCAAAATTTAAAACTAGCCAAAATTATGACTATGTAAGGTAATCTGTTATAGCACCAAAGTCCAAAGTCATGGCTTGCGTCCTTTGAAAGCTGGAGGAATAAAGGTGCCCATCAAAACATGGCTGGTCGCAGGGGAGACAACTGACCACCCCTTTGGGACGCTGAAATTTCAAGAAAAGCAAGATGAAAACCGTATCTTTGTCTAGCAAACCGGTTTTGGGTGTTTTTAAAAAGCCTGCATTTTGGGAGGAGGTCTATAACTTTTTTATTTATGAAAATTATGTTTCCGTGTAAAAATCTTTTCTTGAAGAATTGATAGATTTAAACAGTTTTTATCAATCTCTTTTAGTTTTTGAGATATTGCATAAAGCTGTTATTTTTCTTATGCAATTACCCTCTTTTTATTTGATTTTTGAAATCAACGTAAAATTTCTTTTAAAATGACGTATCACACTCAATAGTTTATTTTTTTTAAATTTTATTATTCAAGTATTTTTGTTTCTTTAAATATTTTTTGTTTTTATTTTATAATTTAATTTGATGACTGGGTTTAAAATATTTTAAAATATTCAAAATAACACTTTCACTGCGAGGCTGAAAATATATGTCTAGTCTGCAGTGCGTTACGGGTCGTATTTGTCCCGTGCCTGTTTGGGCTGACGTGCGTTTCGGGTTTAATTTGGGCCGTACATTTTTTTGCTGAAAATGAATTGTACTCCGTCTTCTAATTCGGTACCTATAAATAACTTCACAAAATTCCAACAAATAGAAGAACAGCAGCATTTGCAATATGCGAAAATTTATGTAAATATCCTACCGCACAAAAGTAAAGTGCTGTACGAAGATATATTGGCCCCGTAACGCAGTAAATGTGTTAAAAAATAAAAAAAATATTTAAAAGCAAGAAAAAAATTAAAAAAAGAAAATATTGAGTGTGACACGTCATTCTAAAGGAAGCTTTATACTAATTTTAAAAACCGAATAAAAAAAGGGGAGATTTCATCAGAAAAATTATAACTTTGTGAAATATCTCAAATATTAAGAAAGATATATAAACGAACACAAAATTCTCATAAATAAAAAAGTTATAGACCCCCTCCAAAAATGCCGACTTTTCAAAAAATCCCTTTAGCTTAAGTTTTTTCCTATCTCCCCCGGAAATACTCATAAATTTGAGAAGTTTGAATCTTTGCAGCTTAAATACGCAAAACTATTTTGCTTCCGTAAGTAATTGTTTATTTTCGCTTAGTTATACACTTACTTTTACACCTTTTGTAACTAATTTATTTTTTGAAAATAAACATTTATTTGTTATAACTCTCTCTCATTTAATATGGTTTTTATTTTGATCAACTTTGCACCATCATAGCCAAATATAGCGGCAGTACCTTTCTAAAATAGAAGGTAATATTGTTTATGTTGGAACTTGTAGACTACGATTGAGTAGAAACAACATTTTAGAATTTTCTGGATTTTATTTATTTTAAACACGAAGTTTCGGATAGTCTGTTTCTAACCATTTTTAAGTGTAAACTGTCAATCCAGAATGTTTACCTACAGGCTATTACTAATCCTACTTGGTTTAGGCAGTCAGGTGTGACGGCTCGCCCCCTTAATCCTAAGACGCTTGTTTTTCATAAGGAGTGGTTTCCATTGGTATCTCCGTAATTGATTGGCTAAACACATCTTTGTTCTGCAATACAGTGAACAACGATATTCGATATTACGTCATATCGGTTACAGCGACGACACGCAGCCCACGAGAAAGACCGGCCCGAGCGCAGAAATATCACGTGACCGTAGGAGGCTCACAAAAAAACGCCTCATGGCTCGCTGTCATTATAAAACATGTGTGTTTTCAGTTTTGGTATGTTTGTTTACGTCGCTTTTTTTTTAATTCGGGCACGAATTTTATGTGAATTTTATCAAAGTTATTAAAATAACGCAGCCCACGAAAAAGACTGTAGTAGGCTGCGTTAAAATAATTAATTGCTAATGAGTAAATTATAAAGAAAATACCTATAAGATAAACAATGCCGCGAACGTGTAATTAGTGTTGTTCCTTGTCGGTTTAACTATAAAACTGAAACCTAATATGTTGCAAACGGGAAAGAAGTGGTAAAAGATAAGATCGTGGATAAGATTGATCAAGTAATAGACATCCTTAGTGACATTTTCGATAGTGAGAGTGAAAAATGTGTTCAGTTGTCATTTCTTATTGAACAATTAGGTCTCTTGAAAAGGTAACCTGAGAATCGAAGATATTGTAGATACACTTTAATGTTGGCTTCATCTTTGTTTATCCAGTCATCCAGTGCATACACGTCAATTTACAATTCTAAGGTAATATAATATGTCTTCCGCACCCTCGCAACATTAAAAAACTGATTTGTAAAATATTGTTAACAGATAGTAATCTCTCTGGTAGTGTGAAATATTTAAAAAGTAAGATACAGCTTTTAAAAGAACATGAGTTGGTAGTTAACTTACACTTTATTGAAATAGATATTAAACTTTGTGCTGGGTAATTTTTAAAAAAATTATTGACGACCACTACATTCAGTTCATTAATTGTGAAAACCATCTCACTTATTCACAAAATCACTTGTTTCTTTTTAGTAAATTATTGTGAAATATTTTATATTGAAAATTTTTCTTCAGATAACTGTAGCAAGTGTTTTTGTGGAGAGAAACTATTGTCAAAGCTTGAAAAAATTTGTTTAAGAGCACGTAAAGTTTTTTAAAATAATTTTATTAAAAAGCACAATGATTTAGTGTCTGCTAATAAATCTTTGAATAAGAACTCAGACAAAGATGATGACACTCAAAGAAAAATTAAAAAACTAAAAGCTTAGGTTTGATATGTCCAATTTTGAAAGACTTGTATAGATTTGAAGTTACTAACGATATTATGTATCTAATTTATGTACCTGAAGATATTAGAGTGCAAATTTTGTATAATTTTTCATTTTATGGATTCAGTTCTTTTATCCATAATAAACACATATATCAGCAAACTATTTTTTTCAATTTTTGCCTATAAAAGAACAAAAATTTTTTGTTAATTTATTTAAATTGTGTAAAAATATATAATATATTAAACAATGCTATAAGAATCCTGGGACTCCTAAGATCACGTGACCGCCGACTTGCTTATAACGCGCCATGGTCGGTCTTTATCGTTGGCTGCGGCGACGACATAAGAATGTCCCGACCGAGTTCTATAGGTATGCCCGAACCGAACCGAACCCATTTTGTTACCTTTTATCTCTATTACGACACGCTCGGTTATCAGGACCGAAATTAAGCGGTCCGTTCAATGTCGTTCAAAGAAAACAACTATAGTCCGTGACCTACGACAGCTCTTTGTCTTTCAGGCCGGATCAACACAGAATGCATTTTTACCCGTCTTCAAGACAGTGAGCGTCAATCAACGGAATTTTTAAGCCAAATAATACTAACAAACGTGGAATTTCGTACCCGTGAATTTAAATTCACTTTTAGTTTTTTGTTTCTCTCGTATCTCGGTAGATGGCGCCTCTTGCTATAGTTCGCTCACTAATTACATTTAATTAGAGACAAACCCGTCTGATTAACTTCGCAAGATTTGTCACATTGACCAGCAGTGTTCTGAGGAGTCCCATAAAGACGAAACGGTTAACTGTCAACACTTATTAGGTGTCCATTAGATCTTGGACCCCCGTGAGGTTAAGCTTTCAGGCTACCCACGGAAAAATATAAGGGAAACAAAAAACTCCTTTTTGCCCGATTAGCCACGAAACTTGTTTGATTTCTCTATACCCTAACTTTTTGCATGCATAGAAGCTTGGTTCCTTTGGTTATAATAATCTGTCAGTGTCGCTAAAAATTTAATATTTAAGGCCTAGCCATTAGCAGGTTTTAAAGTTAAAAGCTTTGCAAAATGAGTAGTTTAATGACTTTAAAACATCTAATGTAAAAGACCAAAAGTTGATATTTTTCATTGATTTTGTTTTTATTTAGGTAAGTATGTACCTGCTTAGGTATACTTAACCCCTGTGTTGTTTAAACAATGACTTTTTGTTTTTTCTTTTATTGATAAAATTTTGTTTTATTTTGTATTGCAAAATATCAAATTAAATAAATTATTTTTAAAATAAGTTTTAAATGAAGGTGAAGATGCAAAAGCTTTTCTCCCGTCTACTTGTCACCTATGTAAGTTATTGGAAACAATGTTACAGTTACTTGGATTGGTTATAGGACATTTAAATCCAAAAATAAAACAAAAAAGAAACACACTAACCTTAACATTCAAAGAACCACTTATGCTATGAACTGGTTACTTTGTCTGGTTACTGGCTTCATGTTTAGTGTTATTCAGAGAAGAAAAATAGAAAATGAGTAATCAGGTAAACTTGATATTAAAACTTGAAAGTGACATTTGACATCTGCGGTGAACCACTCGGTACATATCTAATCATTCTCAATCAGTTCAGGTTACGTTTACGTCAGGTTCAAATTAATTGTTTTACTCGTTGGTAAGCGCACTTTTGTTCCCCTGGGGTGCGTTTGAAAATAAACGGCGAAGGTAAGTTGATTGTAGGGTAGAGTTTGCGCGACGAGAGTTGAAGCCACCCACGTCACGGCTGAGGGGGATCTACTGGCCTCGACTCTAGCTTGTGATTGGCTGTTTCGGAGATTCATAGGCGTTGTGTTTTATGGGTTCAATTATTTTTATTTTACCGCTATAAATTATTATGTGTAATTTATTCTGCACGGCACTGTCCGACCACAAGTATACCCAGAAAAAATTGATGCGTGGCATCAACTTTCGCCGCGTCTACTCTAAGGCGATCTTGATGTCGTCATCGAAAAGGAAAAATTTCCCTAGGTAAATATCGCCTTATGGACTTTCGAACACATGGTGATTATTAACACATGATTTAATTTTTTTTTAGTTTAAGATTTTTTTCATTTTTAGTAAGTATTTTTACATTTCTAGATAGGTATAGATTATTAAAGTAATCGTGTGGAAACACAAAACAAAAAATATAACATTTTAATTTAAGCGCTGGTGTGTCATCGGGGGTTATTCTCGCCGCGCTCCTGACCGCGCCGAATTAGGCGCACCCTGGGTCATCACCTTTTTGATGTTCGAATGCGGGTCTAAGAAGTCATCGTTTTGGCCTTAATAATTTTTAAACGATTTTGTATAACCTTTGCCCTAAGGTGACAATTTTCAAACACACCCCTGCTGTTACTGGTAGGGTGTTTTTAAATTTGATCTTTCGTACGACCTAAAAAAGGCGAGGAACATAATAAATAAAAAAATGAGCATAATGTCTGAGATAAAATATTTTATTATTTATATTTTTATATACAATTTGTACAAAAACTTATTATTGATTATATAATTTTACAAAAGAAATGACACATTTTTCTGATAGCTATACTTTCTTATTTACAATATTCACAAAAGTTAACACTTAGACCTAAAACAATAAATAATAAAAGTTTAAAATTATTTATAATTTCGAATACACAACCAAATCCATTTTATTCTACTTTTGTTACACTCTGTATAAAAACAACATTTTTTGTTAAGCGTTACATACCAACGCTATTTAGCATAATTTGAAGAAATTCCGCGCATGAGTTCGTCGAAAAATATTAGTTTGTTATTTTTATAAGTTGTATAAATTGTGTGCATGTGTGCGGTGTATATAACTTTCACACCTAGCATGCATTTGTCGCATGTTCTGCGTATTATTACATTATGCAAAGGGATACACTGAAAAAAAAAGCATCTCTTAACTTAATAGAAGGGAATATGGAAATTATACAGGGTGTTACTAAATACGATTCTAATATTGAAGACGGTAATTCTTGGGTTGATTTTAAGAAAAATGCTTTATATGAACATATGTTCTAAACGAATTATCATTTGAGATACCTACGGTTTGTTAAAGAGATAAAATAAATAAATCTATGGTGGATCTGAAACCTTTCTAGCCCATTAGCACATTCCAACGCTATATTAGTCTTAAAAAGAGTTTTAAAAATATCTCAGAAATGGGAGCTCCTACGAAGTTTTTACTAAAAATATGAATTATTGAGAAAAACTTGTCCCACTGTCTTCCGAAAACCTGATTGCAGTGGCAGATCCAGGGCACTAGGGGCACTTGCCCCCCCCCCCGAGAATTTTTTAAATATGCAAAAAATGAGTAAAAAGTAAGGTTTTTGCTAATAAAAATTCAAAATTTTTGCTTGCAGCGCATGAAAGTGTCTATTGTTATTATCATCGAAATTTTATTAATAAATTATACTGAATTTGTAGCCTAAAATTGCAAAATGTTTCACCTAGTGTAGAAAATAATACATAAATCAAGTATTAAAAGTAACAGGGCGGATCCAGGGGGGGGGGCACTAATACCGTTTTTTCCCAACATAGCATGTCACCTAAAGTGCCCCCCCCCCCCCGAGAAGCACCACTGGATCCGCCCTTGCCTGATTGCCTGATAATTTGATGAAAATCGGTTTAGCGGTTTAAGAGCTATCGTGTTATGGACAGACATACACAGACACGGATAGACGTCACGACGATATTGCTAAGATACACCCATTAGCCATTAAAGAGCGGCTTAGGAAGTTAAAAAATTGTCCTCTAGAAATTTTTATGAAATTTGGATCGCAATTTACGTCTATTCATCAGGAGGCATTTTCTGATGTATAACAAGTTTTTTTACCTTGCTGACCCGCGCAGCAATGGCTAGAGAAGGTATTGCTTCCGACTAAAAAAATTTTTTTTTGAGATAACGCCGAATATGTTGTTTTTTTGGGTGTATTTTGAGCTATCTTAGCAATTTCGTCGTGATGTCTGTCTGTGTGTGTGTGTATGTCTGTCCGTAACGCGATAGCTCCTAAACCGATTTTCATGAGATTTTTATGAAAAGTAGTGTTTGATACTGTAACGAGTTGATTAGATTTTGGTCATCCATTAATGGTAATGACATTTTTTTGACAGTTTAAAATTAAAAATATAATAACCTTTTAACGGAGCATTGCATCAATATGCAGTTTCCGGAATATGTTAAACACATTATTCTCAATAATTCGTGTTATAACCAAAAACTTCGTAGAAGCTTTCGTTTCTGAGATATTGACAAAAATATTTTGTCCACTTATTTGAGGTGTCCGCTTAAGAGAGAGAACTAAGAAATTTTTATATATATATTGATTAACAGTTTACACTGCTTGAGATTTTCCAATATTTATTTTTTATTTATTTATACTTTCATGGTGATAGATGTTCCTTTCCCGAAACGTTAACAACTTCCATTTTTTCACGTAAACTAAGAAGTTTTTTACTAGGCGCCATTTCAATTACCACTTACTACTACCCAACTGAACAATAAAAATAAACACAGCAGTCCCGCCGAATAAAATAATGTTGTAAATACGACAGAAGTATTTAGTCTCCGCATTGAAACGGAAAGAGTTAATTCCCCGGCTGCAGAGAGCGTTGTTGCCAACATGCTACATAGTATTTATTCCCATATCGTGCAGCGCTCCGTCCCGTTGTCAGAATTTCGAGTCTGGTTAAGGGATGTTTTAGAATTTTTTAACCAAAAAAAATTGTTCGCGTCCGGTAACTAGTGTCCGGTTTACTTTACATGTAAAAAAATAGGCAAAAGCTTGGTTCCAACAAAGTTGTCCGCCTAAAGGAAATAGAGGTGTCCGCAAGGAGAGGTTTCACTGTAATAGTTAAGGGTTATTATTTTGAAAGCCATACAGAGTCGTTGCTCGTATATTATGGATTTTTTATTTAAGGTATTTTTGTAGTACTTAATCCCCTAACACAAAAATGTATTTTAAATATTTTTAAGTCGATTCTGTATTTTTATAAAGCGGATCAAAAATTTGGGATTCACCTTTTTTTATCAAAAACATTGATTTTACTAATTTTTTTTTATAGGCATCTCGTTACAATACAAGTTTTATTATTTTTTCGGTAACATGTAAAGGGTTAGAACTGAGGGTTTGTAAAATATTTCTAAGTGTACAAGTTCTCCTTAGATGTGACATATATGTATATTTTAATATTGGCAATATTTTGAGAAAAATATGTTATTAGTTTTTTTTTCTGAGGAAAAGAAAAGCTTCTTACTTACATTTTCTACAATAACCGGTTTCTCACATTATTCGCTGTTGATCGTCGCGTCGTTCGACAAATATTTTCAGTTGCTTTTGATTTTTGTACAGGGTCGCTCAAATACAGGAATTTTTAAATAAAAGGCCTATTTCAAATAGGGCATGCGCAGGATGGCCTAAATTTAAAAAAATCAGTCAGATTTGCTAAACTTCCTTTATTTCTCACATAAAAATTATTTTTGAGACTGTTCATAATACAGTTATGCAGGTTTTTACCCATTTACCCAGGATTATATTAGAGGAATCATATATACACAGTGAAATCTCCTATAAGAGGTCTATTACTACCCAACTGAACAATAAAAATAACATACAGCAGCAAATATTTTGTAATTATGACAGAAGGATTTAGTCTCCGCATTAAAACGGAAAAAGGTAATTCCCCGGCTCCAGAGTGCGTTGTTGCCAACATACTACATAATAATAATGCCCATGTAGTTCCGAACTCCGTCCGTTGTCGGAGGTTTTCGTCCGGTTAAGGGAGGTTTCAGAATTTTTGAACCAAAAAAAATTGGCCACGTCCGCTTGTTAGAGTGTCCGGTAATAAGAGTGAATTTTACTAACAAATTTGTCCGGCCAAAGGGAGTGTCCGCCTAATAGAGGTGTCCGCCAGGAGGGGTTTCACTGTAGTAGTATTAAAATGCCATTAAATCGAAAATGTAATCGCATTTGACCATTTCTAGTAAATAACCTGAAGGATAGTTTAGTTAGTAAGCTATCGCTTTACACATATTTTATATAGGGTATCCCAAAAATCTGGAATTACTGATTGGTCGAGATTTCATTTCATTTTAAGTATTTCGTTCCTCAAGTAAGGCTGTATAATTATGTATGGGTAGAAACCTGCATAACTGCTAACTTATAGCTTAGCTCATCCCTTTAATAAAATTATTTGGAAAAAATTGGCTTTTTGTGCAAAACTTCATGTGCTTGAGCGGCCCTATGCAAAATTTAAAAGCAATTGAAGATATTTTGCGAATCTTCAATAGCAGATATACCTAGGCACCGATTATTGTAGAAAACAAAAGTAAGAAGCACTTTCTTTTCTCAGAAAAAAAAAATAACAGATTTTGCTAAAAATTTCGCTAAAATTAAAATATGTCATATCTAAGAAAAACACTTATAAATATTTGACAAATAATAAACCTTTTGAAACGTAACAAGATAAGAATAAAACTTGTATTGTAAGATAATAATAAAAATTAGTAAAATCAAAGTTTTTGATGAAAAAAGCTGAAATCCAAATTTTTTTACTTAAATTATAAAAAGAAAGTGCATTCTCTAATGTGATCGTTTAAAATGCTTTTCTTCGATATATCTACAAAAAAATTCCGTGTCGCAATTTCTTCCGAGACATAATTAATTTTTCTTAACTTTTCGCCTGCGGCGCAATATATTTTTTAACTCATTGAACAAAGGATAATCTGGTTATAAATTTTGAAATGTAGCAAAAGTTTTCCATATTAATTTTTGTCTAAAATTACACAGACAAAAACGGTTTGTACTTTTTTTAACCGTAACAAAAAATTTAATCAGAAAAATGTGCAGTGTCAAAGTGAACATATTTTTAAATGTTGCCCTATACTAAAACAAAAGTTAAAATTAAAAAATAGTTAAAAGTAGGTGGCACGGATTACATAAGTTTTTGACCCACAGGGAAAGTTAACCAAGAGATTTATTAATGCTATAAACCAGCAGCTCGAATTTGACAAAATTATTCTTTATTAAAGCCATAATTAGGTCTGCAATCAATACCCAGAGTGGTTAAAATTAGAACCAATTGCCTAGCTCCCACAAAAAATATTTTAGGAAATTGTTTT
Organism: Aspidapion aeneum; assembly: GCA_963576565.1. Taxonomy (NCBI): domain Eukaryota; kingdom Metazoa; phylum Arthropoda; class Insecta; order Coleoptera; family Brentidae; genus Aspidapion; species Aspidapion aeneum. Next base: position 11,776,210 of record OY755039.1, read on the forward strand.
AAATTTCTTGGATATGACAAGTCAAGAGATACAAAAACTTATTCTCACTTTTTTATTTCGCCTTAGTTTAAAGATAGACTTTTGCCCATAGTAGTTTTTAAGTTGAAGGGTGGGTAACCGCTCCTACCAAGGTGACTCAGATTTACCCAGTTGACCATATCAGAGTCACATAAAAGTTGTATAGGTAATAAAGATATATATTTTTAATAATAATAAAAATTATAGTTGACTTTGCAAAACAACTATTTTCTCTTTAATTTTTTTCGGAAAAATCACAATTTCTAATCTAAAAACAAAAAGTTTTAACCCCAAGCTATTTAATTTTTTTCTTGTATTGCATTATTTTATTACCCATTTTAATATTTTAAAATCAACTAATACTAGTCCAGTTAAGAAATTATTAAAAAATTCAATCGAGTACAATACCACATATTCACCACTGAACCAAGTACTATAAATCTAAAGATATGTATAGTCCTTTAGCCTTCGTGAAACCAAGATATGTTTTAAACAGTCACGTGACTGTAGATGTGCTAAGGCAGTGCTTCTGAGACAGTGGCGTAGTTACTTACAAAATAATAAAATGAAATTGTGTTGTGCATTTGAATAATAAAAAAGTATAGAATTTAAATGGCTTTCTCTTACAACTAATATTTACATATCGGACACTGTTAGGCACATCTTCGACAGTGGAGTACATAGATGTACATTTATAAACATGTATAAAAATATGTATTTCTGCATACGCCACTTTTACATAAATATCGAACCGAAAGCAATTTTGTTTAATTCCAAATATTTTTTAATCTAACAGTGACCTCTATTTTTCGTACAGAAAATATTACTAAAATTATTAAAAATAAAATCACAGCTAACAAACATGCTATAACATAACATTCTTTTTTTGAAATTCTAGTACGGAGCATGTTTTTATTTTTTTTATGGCGGAAGTACCCAATACTCAGCCGAACCATCGCTCACTGGGTACTTTTAGTACTCCACTCTTACAATATTATATTCAGTTCCAAGTGATCCAGTCAGAATTTTTTATGTAATAGATAGGTTATAAATTTGTATATTGGGTAGTTTTTTGTAAATTATAAAGTCAACAGCCCATAAAATGATCTCTTTTTTTTTGGAAAACAATCTCATTTGCAAATATTTGCTGTGTTTGCCCTACCTTTTATAATCGAGGTTACGTAATTGCAAATCAATATCAGTAAAATAGTTCTTAAACATAAACATACCCCCACAACAATAGCATTATTTTTTATATCACCCAATTTTATTATTCGAAACTCGAAGTGTCTACAATTTTACTCTATGTCATTAGTTTTGAGGCACCCTGTATACAGTATGTATACTCCTGCTGGTGATGATACTTATAAAAATATGTAAAAAACTTTATACCGATATTGTTTCTAAAATAATTTTTTAGAAACTATATTAACTTTTTAAGGGCAAAATAAGCAAAACATGTGATCAATTAATGTATAATAATTAAGTAATTTTTAAATTCAGTTAGTTGTTGTAACTAGTTTTTAAATCCTCCTGTATCTAAAAACTCATCATACGATTTAATTATTTTTAATTTAAATTATGATCACTAACTCACGATCTACACCATACCAAAATTTTATTGAATTCTGTAAAGGCCTCTCTTAGATAGAAATGCAAAAATTTTTGATCTAAATTTTCTCGTAAACCATTGCTATGTGCAACTAAACACTATAGTACCTTTTTTACGTAGAAAGTCTAGTAGTTTGTAAAAATTCTTTATAAAACAAAGCAAATATTTTTAAGAGGTTAAATTAATAAACTGTATTTTTTTGCGTAGCCTTTCTCGAAATACCAACTTCAAGAAACATTTATAATTTTTACCCCTACTATGCATGTCAGGACCTATGTTGATAGAAAGTTTGTTTCATATTTTTATTAATACTATCACCTGCCAGAGCTTATAAAATTATTTCAATGACACCCTGTATATCTTTGAGAACATCTTAAGTTTTTATAAAAACTAATTTGACTTGGAGAACTACGGTAAAAAATTTATTTGATTTGCAATCTCGTTTTGACGTTGTAACGTCGCTATAAAGAGGCCTTAATACAGTCCATGTCACAATTTTTGAGATAACTTTTTAACAGTTATCAGCTGGATACCACAAGAATAATATGGGCCAACGAAAAAATAGTGGTCCCAAAAATAATGAAATGAACTGTTTTTTTATTGAATTTTCCGGTTTTAAAATTGGCTGATAAAAAAATCAAACCCGTAAAACAATCAAAGATTTTTTAAAATAAAAAAACCGATCACCCTATATTCTTAAGTATACTAGTCCAAAAGTTTTCGCCCCAGGTTCAAATTCTTTTTAAGATGGACCTCGTATGTTTAGTTTTCTATATCTCTTCGTCTTAGACGCACCCTGAATAAACTGACTGGCCACGCTAAGTAATACAAAAATGATCACAGACGATTTTCAATCTTCTACCATTCAATTTGGTAAATTAGTGGTCCCGACTACCGACATCCACATCCTATTACGACCATGTCTTTGTAGTTTTTGAGAACCACTTTGGTCTCGTCGTCCAAATACAACATGGATATCGAATTTAAGTGAGTGGGTACACAGCAAGGATTTGGGACCCGCATGGGATTCACTGAGTTAACAAGTGATTGAATAATCGCGTGGTTGGTTGTGTTTAAATGGGGTGGCAGGGGCCACCTACACTCGCCGTAGCAGTAATACGCATCGTAGCCGGGGGGTGCTACAATCCAGTCGTCCCACCCCACGTCCGAAAAGTCAACGTACATTTTATGCCTACTGCAAGGGGTGTTTGCGTTTTTCGTTCGGAAATGCTTTTTAGCAGCTCTTCTTCTTCGAATAGTTTCTCTTATGTTTTTTTCTTGAGAGTGCTTGGGGTCATCTGTGTAAGTATATAGGATTGGCTGTTCTCGCTTCCAATCATCCGTACCACTATCAGTCAGTGACCTTTTTAACCTTACGTGCCCTTTATGCTTGGACTCCAAGCCTTTTATTGTTACAAGGATGCCATGATTCGATTTCGGATTAGCTAACCACCGATGTACGGCTTCGGTGAGATCTAATTTTACTGTAGAGTTGCCGCCAACTTTAATTTTTTTACTGTCTATTATTCTTTTTATAGTCTCACTTTTGCCCTTCACACCTAACTTTAAAATATCTTCAACTACGATCCGCATTGCACTATTTTCAGGCGTAACTTCATCCAGTTGAGATCGTTTTATTGACAGCTCAGCTGCTTTAAAGATTTCGTTTTTTGGAACCGAGCTGACGTCGAACTTAAGTCGAAACTTTGAGTGTTGAGCGAATTTCTCGTCTATAGGACTTTCTGAAACAAAAGAAAAAAATGTTATTTTACACAAAGAACCTATATTGATGCAGTGGCGCACCCAGGAATATGTCTTGGGGGGCCCGAGACCCTATGATGCCGAATTTAATGCTATTTAATTTTTTTATTCATGAAATATCTGGAAAATATCTTAATTTCTATAAATCCTTAGGCTTGGGGGGGGGGGCAAATCCCCGTGGGTGCGCCCATGATGATGTGTAATTAAATGTGTTTATTTCCGAATTCTCATTTACGCAGAGTAAAATAGAAGACAGAGTTTAATGGGTTTGTAATGCTGAGTGACTCTAATTAGAAAAAGGTACTTTAAGGCTCTAGAATTTACCCTCAAAATGCTAAAACATATTGGAGATCGTATCTGTGTGATTTGTGAAGATATGCGTTTGTGATTCCATAAAGACGACTTCTTTATGGAATCATCATTAACGTACGGTTAATACGTTAATGGGAATCATGTAGTTTTTTAATTGAGAAATATAGATATCTGAATGATGTCAATTTCAACTGACATATACTGAAACAATAAATAAATAAATAAATAAATATTTAAATAATAAAGAAAAACCTAGTAAAGCTAAAATTATTAAATACATTTAAATTTCAATTAAACTATGTATTTAAAATAAGCTAACAGGGATATGACAATAAAATATTCAAAATAATATTTTTTTTTAATTTTGAGCATATACAGCATAATTTTTACATCAAACCTAACCTAACCTAACTTCTTGCTGAAAGTTATTTTAGTGTCATTTGGCGGCCAATTAGAATGACGTAAAATAAGAATACAATTGACCGTTTTTTCGCAAACCCGCTCAATTGGAAAACTTTGTTACAATGAAAGTTGTTTTTTTAAAATTAAAATTATTAAATTTTAAGCAAAAATTATCATAAAAAAAATAATGTTTACAAAGGAACTTCCGACTAATCAATTAAAATTACTGAAGGTACTTAACAATTTATAGTGTAATTATTAATTCAGCAGGCGTTTTTTCACCAGGCGCTAATAATTAGGAAAAAATCGTGACACAAATATTAACATACCCTCCCACCGATTCAGAGAAGTAATATAAACTGGCTTCTATGTTCCTAATAATCCAAATTATTATTTTTTATATAAAAAATGAAAAGGACTGCTCTAGCCGGTATACGTGTAGGCATAAGGAACCTTTTCCCAAATTGAACAAGGAATTCTCGAAGATATCTTCAAGACCTACATTCAAAGATGTAACTAAAAGACTAGATTAAAAATAAACAAAGCTATACGAGATTTTTAAAACTTAGGATTAATTTTATTTTTTTAGATAAAAATTTTGTTATTAAAAAAAACATATTTGAAAAAAAAATATGAAAAAGTTTCCGGTGCACATAAAAATCAAACAGTGTTTTATTCTAAATGCACAATGCATAGCTACTTGACTCTCGATGATGAAATAAGAGAGTGGTAGATTATTTTCGGTGGTGCTATGGGTTTCTTAATAAAAAAATCATTTTCCATAACACCTTGTATAAGTCAATAAAATCTGCCGTGTAATAAACTTTTATTATTTTTGGGAACATGATTGGGTGTGTACGCTGCCGATCCAATTAAAACCAGGTGCTCAAGTGCGCTGCATATATAACATAAAACTCATACTCACTTCATAACTAATAAAAACTTGAAAAACAAGACCTACAGTTTTAACCGACATATCTATATAGAAGAAATTTTAAATTCTTTAATTTGGGTTCTAAAAAAGAAAAGGTATTTAATAATAAATCGTACTTTTAGACAGTTTTTTAAAAGACAAGCGAATAGAAAAAATTATCGTTGATTTTTTGGGTTTTTAATAGTTATATATAACAAGTTTTGAAAATGGAAACAAACATAGCGCTTCAAAAGATTCTCGTCGACTTTCTACACTAAAAGTGATAATGAGAAAGTTTGTATTTTCGTATAATGCATTTGAAAATTAATACGCCAGCACGAGTAGGTAGGTAGGTTTATGTAGGTATTCAAAATTTATGGAGTAATTTATAACCTGCATGAACTGATTTCTTTTATTGAAACAGGTTGAAATTACAAAATAAAGTTTTAAATTGATTTCAATCAATTTGATTGGTAAAACAAATATCTTTTAAATACGAGTTTATTTAACACAATTAATTATATAAAATATTTAATATATATTTAAGTATTACGCGAAAATCCTTTGATCTAGTGTCTTCAACCTAGGCAATAAAATATAGGTCAATACTTTACGTCTCTCCCGGCTTGATAAAGAATCAAATGTTAAAAAAATTTAAAAAAAAATTATGTGACTCAATAATATTAACAACAAGCAAATTCTGGGCAATAGAAAATTTAATAAATGGGAAAATTTGCTTTACTGCAAGTAAGGACTATTAAAAATAATGACTGTTTATATTCTTTTAAATTTTATCTAAAGGCTTTGTTGCTATGTAGTGGGAAACTGGTCATCATCATTCGAAAAAATATGGTAATGCAAGGAATTTGCTACAATATTAAGAAATTGTACACCGTACAAAAATTACAGGGAAAACATAATGATATGGTTATGGTTATAACACCGGCAGCATGTAGAACCAAACTAAATATTTAAAAAAACTTAAATATCTAAGAAAATATCTAGATTTTGCCCAGTCTAAGCGTAATTTTGAATTTGGAATATCTTCCTTATTTTTAACTTTGGGAAAAAAATCAAAAGACAATTTTTGTGAGATCTATATGAAAAAATAATAAACTTTTTTTGTTTTTTGAAAAAACTCGAACACGCGATGTTCTATTTTTTTTGAAGCAACTTAAAGAGCGTCAGAAATTCTACTAGTGTACCAATTCAAACTTTATTCTGTATCTAATATTAACAGTTAGCAAAGGTATCTAATATTAACAGTTAGCAACCGTGAAGTTGAGAAACTGGAGGTGAATTGCCAAAATTAAAAAAAGGTGGAACAAGATAGACAAACACACCAAAACTGATAATATAATAATAATATCTGTACTGCAAAAAAACGAGAAGAAGAAGGAAATCCAAAATTTTTATACTCTAGAAACTATAATAAAGACTACCTACCTAATGTTCAAAATAATAATAGATGATAATAATATTAATAATAAAGGGATATTACCTACCAACATGTACGAAGCTCCTAATAGTGTTCGCACTGCCCAAATATCCGCCTTTTTTTGGTATGGAGGGCGTTTTGAATTTCAAACCGCTCTGCCTTTCGTACATCAATTTAATCTCGTCAGGAATAATGATGTTATTCCTGTCAATCTTGGGCCTCCCTTTGAATCCGAACAAGCTCATTAAACTATCTTCCACTTTGTCCAGAACTTCCTTGGATGGTGTGTCTTTGGACAACGACTTGGTTGAGCGGTAGGATGAAGTGCTGCTCGCTGTGTGACATAGGCATTCGAATATGGCCAGGGTCAGAAGCCACGTTGTGTTTTGAAAGTGCATTGTGTGCGGGGTGCTATCTGAAAAGAAAAGGAAACATCAGTATTATCTAATGCATGCGCGCACCCAGGGGGAGCCTCAGGGCCCGGCCCCCCCCAAATCTAAGCTTTTTTTTAGATATTTTTCACATATTTCATAAATACAAATCATGAGGCCTTAGTCTCCCAAGACGTATTCCTGGGTGCGCCATTGTCTAATGGCAAATGATTTTGATAAAAAAGTGCAACACTGTTGCGCCATCAGTGCAATTTTCGTATAGCTTTCGGAAAACTACTGAAATTTTTTGCATTCTTTTAAGCAACTGCATTGCACTCAGTGCACATTTTGCGTTACAGGCTCCCCGAGCGCGAGTGTATGTTACACTAGAGCACTTTCGCTTTGTTTTGAAACTGCACTGGACCTGGACCAATTTTTTGACGACACCAAAACAGTATCAGTGGACCACGAGTGGCGCATTAACTTTTTCAAAAGAATTCACTATAAGTAGTTGAGCAACCTCGAGGGATTCATTGATCAAATTTTACATTTAGCTCTTTTGAGGAGTTTTATCGAGCAACTTATTAAGCACTAAATTTGTCAATTTTTCTGATTTTTACTTGTGAATTTTTACAAAAAAGTGGTTTAATTAACTTTTCGTAACAGCGGAAATTAAAATTATAAACACAAAGTTTTCCAATAATCAAACAGTTTTAAAACAATATACTTTTCTCAAAATAAAGGTGGTACGATGGTGTCCTTTAGTAAGCCATATTTGTTTATACTCTTGTGTTTATGTGCTTTGGTAATTTGTCTACTCGCGTCAAAGGTAGAAAAGGTTAAAAAACAATGTATTTTTCAATTAAAATTCTTCAATCTAGTTTTTTCTAAATAATAAATTAGACACTCCCATATATTCTAAAATTAGGATCCCACCAAGGTCGATATAATATTGTTAATACTTATTTTCTCACTTCAGGTTTAATATTAATACCTACTATCTTATGAATGCTAAACAAAAGATGCTAATATGTATTTTATCTATTTCTATAAGGCAATATAATATTACATTGAGCTTTTCTCTTAAAAAATGTTAAAATTCGATGACCAAATTATCATCACAAATTGATTGTCCTTAAGGTTATAATGATTGTTAAATTAACCCCTGATGCGAATTTAAAAAAGAGGATTAATATAAGTTTATTTGTTTCTAAGTCTGCCTATAGGCAAGCAACACTTGCACAAAAAGAAGGCTTTTAACTTTCCTTTCTGAAAAGCTAACCAATTACAATTCTTCTATCGCTCGAGAGAGCCTTTCTCTCGTCTCGTCTCTCGTGATTTATATCAGTCATAAAAAGTTTTTGAGACGCTCCGTGTAAAAGCGTTTTTTCATGATGAATCTTATTATTTATATTATTTACTTTTTTCCAAAATAAAGTGTTAAGTCCATTCTGGGATATACTCTGTATATGCATACATATAATAAATAAAAAAGTAAATACATTACTGTACTAAAATACGTTGAAGCCGATGAAACAAAAGCTGTGGAAAAGTTTTGCATCGCTTTATTTATTTAAAACTGTATCTAAAATCCCAAGTGTTCGTTGATAAAAGATTAATTTGTTTTGCCAATAGTATAAATCCTTAAAAATAGAGCAACAAATCTATTATTTAAAATACCTGGGCCTTGAAGATCTCTATGGAAAACTTTTAGGGCTTATAATTACCTATCAAATTGTTGCCTTAACTTTCATTGTTTGTAATTTTTTTCACATATAGTAGGTTAAATTTTAAAGTCTTGATAATAGGTTTATTATACACAAGGTGCCATTTTAAATTGAAATTTTATTTAAAAAACTACAGACTAGGTTAGTTCTGAAAGCTAGATGCTACTTTGGAAAATTTTGAATATTAGGCTTATTTTGCAATTGCAACATTTTTAAATACAGTGTACTCCGGTTATAACGTACCTGGTTTATAACGTACTTTCGATTATTACGTACATATTTCATTGGTCCGGCCATAATACTCTTCTTGTTAATTGTATTGTTTATAAAGTACTTCCGCTTATAAAGTATATATTTTATGGTCCCTTGAGGGTACGTTATAACCGGAGTACACTGTAGTACCTATCTATGTGTTACTTCAATAATTTGGAATAAGATTCCAATAGCTTCCCTCGTAATTGGCTTTTATTAGTGTTCCAAATCCAAAAAAAGGTATTAGCAATAATCTCAAACTTGTAATTACTTTAGAAGAAATTGAAACAAAATATTGATTATAAACAACAAGTGAAATTAAAGAATGACAAAGTGTTCTTGCTTCGGCCGGGACTCGAACCCGGGATCTCTTGCTCTGTACGCAAACATTCTAAACAATGAACTACCGAAGCCATACATAAATTTTCGGGGTTCGAGGCCCAGCCCAGCCGAAGCAAAAAAACTTTTTTCTTATTTTTCTTTCTTTAATTTCACTAGTTGTTTATAGTTTTAGGTCCTTGCAATATTTGCAATTTGGTATTTCAAAATATTGATGTTGTCACTCATACTCCGAAGTCGACAGTTTGTAGGCCGTTAAACGGACAATTTTATCTTCTTATTCTATTATTGTTTTTTGAAAAACGCTTTGTTTTAGGGATATTGCTAAAACATTTTGAAAAAATTGTGTTTTTAGCTGCTATATTATATGCTTTCATTAAAACCAAATAATTTTAAATCGTAATAATAATCAATTATTATTAATTAATAATTGTATAAATAAGTATTGCGCCACTGAATTGTAGGTCTAATTAGCTGGATAATAATAATAATAATAATATATAATAATAATAATAAAATGGCAAAAACTTTTATTTTGGCAGAAATCTCATTAACCAGTCGCCTAGCTTCTTCAGCCAGGAAACCTAAGGTGTCACATCCTTTAACAATTGCTTGCCCTTTTCGAAGGGAAGTAGATAATAATCCACCTGCTTGCTTTCGGTCTGTTCTACACACACTATTTACCTTTAGTTTCGCTTTGTTTGTAATTTTGTATCCATTTGTGCTATTTTATTTAGGTTGAATTCGGATAATTTTTATTTTATGTTTATTTATTTCTCTTTTTTTGGTGGTAAACATGAGATCAGAGAAGAGTTTAAACTTCAAACTGAGATTTCATTCCATGTGTGGTTCGTATAATTTTTCTGAATCCTGTCAGTTCCGATGAGTTTAGCAGATTCCTATTTAGCTCACACATGGTGATCCTAATTTTTTCGAGAAAAAAAAAGTTGCTCCGATTTCAAAAATTTTTATATATCTTTGCGTTTCAGATGATTTTGAAACTTTTTTGTTGCGCCGTCTGTCTGTCTGTCTGTATGTCTGTCTGTCTGTCTGTAACGACCAACGCGCATAACTCAAAAACCGCTTGGCCGATTTTAATGAAATTTGGTGCCTAGGCTGGGTTTTGGGCCGAGATGGTCCCATTTAAAAATGAACAAAATCCACCCAACACAAACCAAATAAAAGGGTGGGGGTAGATTTCAAAAATTAGAGTTTATGGGGAAATATGGCGTGTGTGATATCAAACGAAAGGTAATTGAGTCTGGAGTTCAATAAAATATACTTCAGTTTTTAGCTATATTAGCTTTCAAGTAGATACACTAAAACTATAGTACCCAGTGTGAGCTTATGTGCCCATAGATTGGCAGAGTATTTTCCAATAAGTTTTAGTTGCAGACGAAGCATATGTTGTGATCGAGTTTCAGAAATTTTATTATAGTTGTTTTGAAGTTTTTTCTGCCATGTTAATATGTTAATAAGGCTAATATTACAATTTCAAAGATTCTTGACAAAAATGTCTTTAAAAATGTTGTTTAAAAAATGGTGGGGTATTTCTGCCACAGACATTTGTCAGGTCAGGAGAATACTATCGCAATTTCTCCACTCTTTAAGAGAGATTACCGAATTAATTTTAAATTGTTTTTTTTTGTTTTAACAAAATGACAAATATTTTTCAAATAATAAATGAGCAAAAACTTTTACTCCAGACGGCACGATTTGTCCAAGATTGCCATTACTTTTGCAATGTTCAATTGATTTCTCTTCTAAATCAAAAATAATATAATCTGTGTCAAAACTGAAAAGTATTAGCTACGTCAAGACCAACAAAAAAATACAGGCCACGGCCCTGATAACATCAGCTGTTGTTGTGGGCATGAGAGAATAGAGGTTTATTTGCGATATTTTTAAAATAATATAATCTGTGTCAAAACTGAAAAGTATTAGCTACGTCAAGACCAACAAAAAAATACAGGCCACGGCCCTGATAACATCAGCTGTTGTTGTGGGCATGAGAGAATAGAGGTTTATTTGCGATATTTTAAAAATAATATAATCTGTGTCAAAACTGAAAAGTATTAGCTACGTCAAGACCAACAAAAAAATACAGGCCACGGCCCTGATAACATCAGCTGTTGTTGTGGGCATGAGAGAATAGAGGTTTATTTGCGATATTTTAAAAATAATATAATCTGTGTCAAAACTGAAAAGTATTAGCTACGTCAAGACCAACAAAAAAATACAGGCCACGGCCCTGATAACATCAGCTGTTGTTGTGGGCAGGAGAGAATAGAGGTTTATTTGCGATATTTTTAAAATGGCACCACATTTTTTCCCGAAATTTCATTGAAATATTCCCAGACTCTTTCCGGATATTCGACCAAACTTTTGTAAGGATGAAACTTGATTAAAATCTTCAGGATTAGGCATTCCTTATTTTGAATTGAAATTGCCCGCTATATCTTCTTTGGCAACGCCATGAATTTGACTTTGTCATCTGTGTTTGTAATGGCATTTCTTTATTTGTTTGTTTTGCAAAACTTGTTTGATGTTTTAATGTTTTTTTTTTACAGTAAAGTTCATTTAAAATCGAGAAATACCCGTGTTAATTTTTTTTAAACAAAATTACACTAAAAAAAATGTTTTTTTGATTTTCTTATTTTTGTAAAGATCTAAATAAGTTTAAAAGTTGTCGAATATAAACAAATAGCTGTAGGTGAGCCGATTACTTTCCACGCAGAAACAAACACATTCTCTCCTGCTTTAAATTTAATTTTTGTGTGAGCTATTGAAGCGGCTCTAAAAAATTAAGTATAATTATACATTTAAAAAAATTGTTTTACAAGAATATAGTGAAAATAATCTCAAAACCGGCTTTATTAAAAAAATCTAATTTTCATCAACCATCATTCCAACTTTAATATTTGAACACACAAATCAGCTGTGGTGTGACGTGACCATCAAAATTAAATTCAGTCTTCGCTGTGACGTCAACAAGTTGTAGATCGTGGCCCATCCGTTTGAATAGCCCAGGGCTATCAAAACGGACGGGTCACGATCCTCAACTTTGTTGACGTCACATCCGGGGCTGATTTTTTTTGATAGTCACGTTACGACACAGCTGCTTGTCTTTAAAATATTGAAGTTGGAATGACGGTTCATGAATATTTGATTTTTTTTAAGTAAAGCCGGTTTTGAGATTGTATTTACTATTTTCTTTCAGAAGATTTTTATTAAAATCTATAGTAATCCTTAATTTTTCAGAGCCGCTTTAATAGCTTACACAAAAATCAAGTTTAAAGCAGAAGAGAATGTGACAAACACAGATGACAAAGTCAAATACATGTCAAATATAACAGTTGGCATGTGGTACATTGCGGGTAATTTGAATTCAAAATTAGGAATGCTAAATCTTGAAGATTTTAAACTTTTAATAACGTTGCTTCCTCACAACTTTGATGGAATATCGAGATGGTGTCTGAGAATATTTCACTGAAATTTCGCGGATATCTCTACTGCCATTTTGAAAATATCATAAAAAAACGTCTGAACTCCCATAAGACTCAATGTAAAATTCAGCCCCCGGAAAACAGCTGATTTTTTCAGGGTCGTGGCTTCTATTTTTGTGTTGGCCTTGGATAGCCCGGGCGATTTCTTGTTTAAAGGTAAATTCTGAAGGCCAAAATTCTATAATACCCGATGATTAAACCAATAAAATTAATTTAAACTTTATGGATAATATAAAAAATAAAGTTAGCCTAAATCTAACAAATAGAAACAATGTAATTATTTGTCTTGACAGTGCAGCATGTGCGGTTTTTTAAACAAATAAATAAATAAAACAAACAATTTACAAACGACCATGCAGTGCTTGCCATATGCATTCAAGATAGGTAACGAGTAACTATAAAAGAGCCAATAATAAATATCAAACTGTTTACAGCTTAATAACTATCAAAGAAATACATTATTACTATTGGACTATAAAATCTTTATAAGGAAGACACTGTGAAACGAGATTCTGCATTCCTTCGTTTATATCTTTGATTCTATGTACAGGATGTCGCGGTCTTCTCTGTATTTGGGTTTTGTTAATTTATAATGATTATCATCATCATCATCTTCAATAACTAAATTAATACATATAAAGCAACAGGGCTTTTTATTGTAAAGGCTCTCAGAAACCAGTTAACCGATTTCAATAAAATTTGGTACGCGCCCACATAGCACAATCACGTGTTTAACACGTAAACAACGCGTGAGAAAAAAAAACGTTGATTTTAAAAACTGCTAGAAAAAAACTTTTATTTCATATATGAAAACAAGCTTGATAAATTAACGTTATAAAAAATACCGTTGCTAAAAACGGCGTTGTAATAACGTCATTATAAAATCAAAACAACAAATTTTTTAAAATTACTTGCATGGTTTTCTACCAAATATTTTTGAGATTTTACTAGAAGCAGAGCCACCTATTGGCGATATTTTTTACTTTGACTAAATCCATCCAAGAGTGCTTTGGACTCTAAACTCCAAAAACCAGTTAATAAACTGATTCCTGATCCTTCACGATCACGACGCATCAGTTAATAACCTGATAAAGACACATAGTGTGTGAAAGTGTTTACTTTTGTCTTGAAGTGTTGTTGTCTAAGCTAGTAAAATTTTAGAACTTCCTTTCTAGTCAATTTTAAGTTAAAAAAAAGTTCTAATAAAAAAGTCGCAGAAAGTTACTACTTTTAACAAGTCTTTATCTACAGGGCTTTTAGAAGAGGCTGTCGCGTCTTTATTTTATTAAAAAGCACATAAAAAAAACGTGACACAATAATACGCAAAAAGGTAGTAGGTTTGAGAAGTCTTACTTTAGTGGTGTTTTAGAACATGTTGTGGAGGACTTTTCAAGTGTGAATTTGGCACATGAAAATAACGAGGATGAAACAGACGTTATATACACAGCACTACAAACTTCAGCAAAAATTATATTTTTATAGCTTGATTCCCCCTTGTTTTTAAGTTATTTTAAATATTACATAGTATGAGGTTGTTTTCTAGTAAAAAATTACTTTATTATTTTTGTTCACGTAAATTTAATGTTGATTTTATTTTTTACTATGTCGACGAGTTCTATGAACTACTTTTTTTGACATCTATAGCAGCCTAACCTAACTTAGCAGAAAATGAAACGGTAGAAACCGATTATTTTAATGCTAATTCGTAAAAAGGCCAAATTGTTAATTTATAAATTATACCAAAAACTGCGCGTTTTCTGCTGATCCTGTAATTTTTATGTTTTAAAAAATTATTAACAATCAGAATGCAAAATATATGTTTTTAAGCAAATTATTTGCACTAGTTTGGAAAATAGCTATTTAAAACACGAAGACACAATAAGCTGTCTACTTTTGCTTTTAATTTTACATATTTTTGCGTAGGTCGTAAAAAAGGTATGTCTAATACAGGAATGTATATACATACCAATTGAATACCAGCATTAACAATCCTTAATTGCAGCCACAAAAAAAAGACAATAAACATAACAATAAAAACTTTAATGATTTCTGAGAATTAGTTATGGAGTAAGTGCGGTAGTCCTATTGTGAATATGCATATACAGGGTGTTTCATAAAGTAAGTAATGACGAAAAGTTTAAGGAAGTTTAGGAACTTAAGTCTACTGAGAAATTCCAACCAAATCCAATACAATCAAATGTTCATACCATAACTTCGGAGGCAGATCGCTCAAAAACGAATTAATAGATTTATTTAATATAACATAAAATTATATTTTTTACGCAGTCGTAAAAACATTCAAGTGACCTTCAAAACAAGGTATTACTTGACCCATTTTCCCTACTCAAAGTATAGGGTTTAAGTTTACCTCTCGAAGAAATGGCCTGCTACATAAATTTCTAGATAGTCAAAAAGTGTCCCCTCACAAACAAAATCGACATGTCCAAGAAGTTTTTCAAATTTTATAAAAAAATACCGGAGAGAACCTCGTTTGAATACTCTGTATATTGAATGTTTGCCACCTTTTCCTCATTATTATGCAAAAAAATGGGATTTTCGCGATCATTTAAAAATAATAATAAGTACGTCAAAATATATTCAAATGAAGCACCCCGTATTTTATTACCTATACTTTGAGATTATATTTCTATTTTATTTTAAAAATAAATCTTTTATATAGCAAAAACTTTCTGATTCATTTGTTTTATTAGTATATTAGTATATTTGACTTTGTGTAAGCTTTAATAAATCCATATTATTAGCAAATTTTGATGCTAGACATCTTATATTGTTTTCTAATTAGAAAGAGACGAGGAACCAATAATAAAAATAAATAAAAACTACTATTTTTATAATTTGATAGAAGGAAAGCTCTAACATTCGTGTTGTATTGACAAAAAGCATTCTTAAAAAAAAAACATTATACCTTTGTTAAATATTTTGCATTTACTTATGAAACCCACTTTATAGACATATATTTATTATATATTAATAATGTAGTTTACATCTTGAGCATAACCCCGGCCAGCGGGTACCTCCACACTTAGGTACCTAACGATATTTAGGTCATGTTTTAAGGATCGCAATAAATGAGGACTTTTTTCTTGCAAATATTTACCAACCTGCTTAGTTTAAAGGACGAACGTTTACATTTAAAGGAGTAAGTTATGACCGTTTTCTATATTGTTTGCAGTGGCGGCTCGTGACAGTAAAGTTTGTGAGTTCTGGCGATAGGGTATAAAAAATGCTATTTTTTTACGGTCTCCAGATCAGTGTCTGATATAAAAAATAAAAAAATTGCCAAGTTTGCGTTGGCAAAAATTACAATGCCTAGGAAAAAAAAGCGTTTTGACAAAAGATTTAATTAAATAATAATAATTAAAAGATAATTATTTTTATTGCATCCGCATATCCAGTCGTTTCTCGCATAAATTTCTGCTTTTATACGATTTTCCCCGGCTTGAACCACATTTTTCTATTAAAATCCTTGTTCTTTCAGTTTTAGTTTTTCTTCATAAGTAAAGAGAGAGAATTTTTTTACATTAATTAAATTATCCACCACATTCATTGTGACACAATTATACAAAAACAAACAACGAACACGACCATAACGTCCCGCTCATGCGTTTGACGTCTTCTAAATAAATAAATGCGCCACGCTGAGCCCGCCCGCCCGGAATTGTACTGGAACTGCAAGTTTTGCAGCTCTATTTTTGCCTAGATTTCGTTATCTAAACCCATGAGCAAGTGCGGTGCGGGGCGAAGGAAGGGGATCCTACCCGAGCACAGATCTCGTTAGCCGCCCAGCTACGTTGTGTTGCAATTTAGCAGCGTAACAATGCCAATAACTTCATTTGACCGACTGTGAAATGCGGCCTTCGGCGACGGCGCGCGTCATACTCAACACACGTACGCGATTTGAAGGCCTACTATACCAACACCGGACCGAAAATATACTGCTATTCCAATAATTTTAGAAATAAAATAATTATATTAAAAAAAATAGCAGCGGCTGAAAAATAGTCAAATAATGTGAAAATTTTGGGGGTTCTGCAGCTCTGCAGCCCTTATACACTAGCCGCCCCTGATTGTTTGGTTTATTAATTTTTACCTTGGTAGCCCTAGCAATGGCTAGAAAAGGTATTACTTTTAAAATAACGCCGAACATGTTGTATTTGGGTGAATTTGGACCTATCTTAGCAATGTCTGTCTGTGTGTGTGTATGTCTGTCCGTAACACGATAGCTCCTAAGCCGCTTAACCGATTTTCATTAAATTTTTAGGTGTGTTCGGCCCTCTAACGAGCTGATTAGATTTTGGCAGTTTTTTGAAAATTAAAAATTTGTAAAAATGCTACCTTTTTAACGGAGCATTGCATCAATATGCGGTTTTCAGAATATAGTAGACTGCATTTTGTTCAATAATTTGTGTTATTACCAAAAACTTTGTCGGAGCGTTGGTTTCTGAGATATTGACAAAAAACTGTTTTCAAAGCTGATATATTATCATGGGTTCACTTGAAGTGTGCTAATAGGCTAGCTAGAAACGTATCAGATCCGTCTTTGATTTTTTGTAATTTTTAAAGTTTTGAAAAATATATTCAGGTCTGTAAATATACATTTATTTCATTCCGTAGTGTAATTTACTACATTATGTTGTCAGTTTGAGTGCAGGAAATATTATAAATATTATTTTATAAGGCCAGTAAAGTAAATTTACGACAGGGCCTGTAAAGTAAACTTAACAAACTGAAACTAAAATTTAGTTTTCTATTACAATATAGGTAGCCGCGTATCCATGGTAGGGGAAATTCCCCACGCCCAAATCTTAAACTATAGTTACAGAATACACCTCCTGGTCACTATGCAAAATAGTTTTCTATCTATCTATCTAGCCTTCTTCGATCCATCTTTGGACATAGGCCTCCCCCAATATCTTCCATTCTTCTGTCTGTCGCCGTGTTCATCCATCTAGCTCCGGCATCTCTCTTCAAATCGTCCGCGCATCTCATTTGGGGTCTTCCCCTACTTCTTTTATTTTGCCAAGGTCTTCAGGTTACAATACACTTGTTCCATCGATCGTCTTTCTGTCTGATATTATGACCAGCAAATTTCCATTTTAATTTTGCAACTTCTGAATGAAAACGAAATGAAAACGAAAATAGTTATATGCAATATTTATTATGGTATTTCCCCCCCAAATAAAGTTCCTAAATCCGCCCCTGATATAGGCTAATATGAAATAAGACTATAAGCAACAAGTGAAATTAAAGAAAGAAAAATAAGAAAAAAGTTTTCTGCTTCGGCCGGGGATCGAACCCGGGACCTCTTGCTATCTAGGCAAACATTCCACCACTGAACTACCGAAGCCATACATACATTTTTCGGAAACTTTTACCTATGCAGGCTGCGGTGTCTCAATACAAGAACGAGAGACTCTCAGGGTATTAACCCGACCAAGTCATCCAACTGATCTCTAAATTCTTCTTTCTCACTGTCAAAGGTATTTAGAAGAATTTAGAGATCAGTTGGATGACTTGGTCGGTTAATACCCTGAGAGTCTCTCGTTCTTGTATTGAGACACCGCAGCCTGCATAGGTAGAAGTTTCCAAAAATGTATGTATGGCTTCGGTAGTTCAGTGGTGGAATGTTTGCCTAGATAGCAAGAGGTCCCGGGTTCGATCCCCGGCCGAAGCAGAAAACTTTTTTTTTTTCTTTCTTTAATTTCACTTGTTGTTTATAGTTCTTGCATTATTTGCAATTTGGTATTTGATAATGAAATAAGACGTTGCGCGATATACGGTCGTAAAATCTTAAGACAGTTTTTCGAATGAGTTTTTTACTCCCTCCTTGGATTTTTGACTGCGAACGTCCTTTTATGCCTGGAATCTCGTTCTTTTTAGCAGTACTTTGTTAATTTATTGTACTACCTATTGAATGGCACTTAAATAAATAAAAACTAGGTAAATATTTTAATGTGCTAAATGGTGTTTTATCAAATTAGAAACTAATAAGTGTCAATAATGAATGGGTTTTGGTTATTTGGTGCATTGGCGTAACTAGCCTGGGCCGAAGCCCCAGGTCTATGTTGGAATAAAATTCCACCTTAGGTACAGGGTGCCCCAAATTTGATGTTTTCAAGAGGTTTCAGGTATTTTGACGGGATATAGAAAAAACTGAGCCCCCTTACTTGCGAGCCACCGTTTTTAAGGTAAAAATTGCAAGCCGTTTTTGCAAGCCGTTTTTAAGCCACTTTAGCCAGTTTGCATTTTGGAAATATTTGAAAAATTTGTGATATTTTTTATAGATTTTTAATAACGAATTCAACCAAACATATGATCACAAATTAAAAAAATTACGGTTTTTGTATTTTTTGAAAACATAAAAACACTATTTGTTTTTGTTTGTTTGTTAAAAGGACATGTTTTGAAGAGCCCCTAAATTTTTTGAAGATAAAAGTCATGGGTTCTAGGAAAATATTTTGGGCGCAGGTTTCTTCATCTCAATATTTATATAAAATATTTCCACCACCCCTATATGGTGTAAAAATCTTTTCATTTCTTTCTATTCTGTCAGATGTAGAGGGCGCCACAAAACAGGGACCCCAGAAGGCATTTTAAGTTATTTTAAACCATATGGGCTGTGCCATAAGTTGAAAACTTGTCTAAACACAGATATTATCCAAACCTTGGTCAAAGTTAGGTAACTTAGACATGCCAGACAAGCAAGCAAGTATTACCTATTTTCTCCTTCCAAATTACCTTAGTTTTTGTCCCCACTAATGACAGCGAGGTTCAACAACGTAATTATCCAGGAGTGCAGCAGGGTAACATTTAATTATAAATTATTGTACTTGCTGTAGAACAATTTATTTAATTTCTGTAAAAGCAGTTTACAAGATTCCTATTATTGATTTTATCTTCTGAGATTGATCTGCGTTTTTGGTTTTCTACGTACCCAGATATTTATATTGCGACGTGAATTATCGATAGTCGGCTTTCCGATGGCGCGACGTATGGATTCTTAGTTATTTCATATAGATACAGGGTGTTTAAAGTAAAGTAAGGCACTATTACTTACTTTGTTATTATTAGAGCTACATGGTCAGTTAAATAAACAAAATAGCGGTATGTTTTTCGGTGATTACGATGTTGACAGAAAGAAAATTAAATGACGCGTAGCTGAGTTATTATAGCATTTTTTTTATGATAAAGTTGTTCTATGACTTTTTCTCTTAAGCTCAGAAGTACCAAAGTTGTTAACAACTTTCCTAAGCATAGAGTATATGGGCTTTGGTTTTTTAATCTATCTAAAGAGGTCTTTATTTAGAAATTTGTTAATATATTTTTTATTTTTGGCTTGAGTAGAAAATAACCAGAAAAAACTTTTGTATAGAATTAAATTTTCTATCGATTGGTGGTACTGTACAACCAGGCGTTTCAGCCAGAAAAAAATTCTTAAATATTTTACTTTTTACTATAACTAACGTATGCGTTGTTCGACTTTTCCTTTGTTTTCACTATCGGTATTAGCGGAAAAAATACTACAAATTTGCCTATTTAGTCAATCCTGTAGCTCTAAAAATAACGACGTAGCAACTTAACTTTGAACAACCTGTATATTTAGGCTTTTTAACATTCACTTTCTGACAATCTGCCTAAAAATATTTGAAGATAAAAATAATTAAGCTTCCTAAAACTATTATTAAACTAGCTATAAACATCTAAAGTTTAATTTGAGGCAAAATAAATTTTCCGTGCAAAATAAAAATCTACTATATAGCTTTAAAGTTTACAAAGAAAAGAACATTAAATTGTATTTGAGGATTACCGGCTTAACTGAGAAGTTCATCCCCAAATTTGTAATCCTTTAAAATTTTGCTAAATAGGTATCTACTTATTCTCTAATACAGGGTGTATCAAGGACTGTTTAGTAGATTAGGTATTTTTTGAGCAATGTTTTAATATTCAACAAAAGTATTAATTTTCATTATTGTAAAGTTGGCTGGCGACAAGTCGGTTCCTTTGATTTAAAGGCAACAATACCCCATGGTATGGTATGATAAAAAACCCTGTATAAATAAGTATTAAGCGTGTTTTGATTACTGTAAAATTTGTACACAGGGTGTGCAAAAATTGTTATTTAAAAGAATATTTTAGGACATTTAAAATTCTTTGTTTGAAACTCGTAGACTCGTTTATTTCTACATTTAAAATTATTTTTAAAAAATTAAAAATAAATGGTTTCTCGGTTACCAGTTTGAAAGTTTGCACGATGCTTGTCTATTTACTAAGTCAAAAAAAGTTTCGGGAGGCACCCAATCATAATTGCTTACTCCACCACGTCATCATTATTATAATTATGTTTTAAGAAAAAATGCTAAAACTGTTGTTTTTACAACCTTTTACTCAGACAGGTCCCCGACCCCTGATGAACTCCTCAATGAACAAATGGTGTTTTAAGAAAAATATAAAATAAGCTCCATTACGGGTAGCCCAGACGGATGTTGTGATACATGATCCGAGAGCTATCGAAAAATTCTACAAATAAGTTCCTATTAACAACACTCCAGGGAAAACCGAAATTTGGCGCCTCCAAATTTTTTTCAATTTTAATTTAAATATTCGGTAGGTATATTAAGTAATGCGTGAATTTAGAAACAGAATTAACTTCTTCTAATTATTGTATTATTCGTAACCATTTTAGCGCCGCTGGATCGTTGCGCCTCGGGCGGTCGCCCTGCCCTGGATTCGGCCCTGCCTCTGATAACGACATGTTTGTATAATATGTACAGTCATAGACTTTTTAAATTACTGCTCTAAAAATAAAACATTTATTTATTTGAAATTAGGAAAACCAGTTTGAACCAAACCAAAAAAATTGTAAAACTAACCTCTGTTTGTATATGAACACATTTAACAAACTATTTTTTAAAATATATTTACATGATAAATTTTAATAGAAAGAATTACACCGACCATTTAAAAAGTCCCTGACTGTACAAACGGAATGTATTAGGTAAGGGAAAAATGTTAAAACATGATTTGTAGCATTTTTTGAGAGCTTTTAAACATTACAAAATTTATAATATTGCCACCCCACCGTTTGAACATTGATTATCAGGGGTGTGGATGCTTCTGCTGGCTAAACATGCTTCGGATTATGTTTTTAGAATTTTTTAAGAGTACCCGTAATGGAAATATTTTGGTTTTTTTAAATGCATACCGTTTGTAAACTGATGACGTCATTAAAGGGCGGAGACCTGTCTGAGAAAAAAGTTATAGGATTTTTTAAGCGCTATCTAGCAATGTATTACAACATCCATTTATATACATATACATATATATATACAGTGTGTCCACGTAAGTTGGCGGCATATGGGAAACTTTTTTATTATTAGTTTTACGAAAAAAAGTTATTCTTCATAAAAAGTTCTGCATGGTCCAAAACCTAAAATGCAACCATCAGATGTTAAATTTTTTCAGTCATATTACGAGGTTTGTCAAAAAATGTGATTTTTGCTCCAGAGTAAAGTACCTTTCTTTTTGAAAATATCGAAAATTGTTATAAAGAAAAGATGCTTAGAATTTAAAATAGCTTTTAAATATTCAACATTGTTTATTTACATTAAAAAAATATTTTTTTCTCCATTTTCTCTGCGATTATGTTGGAAATTTAATGCATTGCATTTATTAATTATAAATTTGATTAAACAATTATAAATAAACTTTTAAAAACAATTATCTCTTAATATTTATCGAACACTGATAACCTTTAAGTTGCTTAATCACTAGTTTGTAACAAACAAATACGTCTGTCAAACACAAAACTGTACAATACGGATCTCTAAAAATTTTGAAAAACACTGTTAGACTGCCTAAAAAAGTTTTTATACCGTGGCACTTTTTGAAATACGATTGTTGACGTTTCTTCGAATTTTAGATATTTAGACAGTTCGCAAAGCCTACTTTAATTATCAGTTTTAAAAAATGCCAGTGCATCCTAGATTAATTATGCATTAATGTGCAAACTTAAATTTCCAATGTAATCGCAGAGAAAATGTAGAAAAAAATATTTTTTAAATGTAAATAAACAATGTTGAATATTTGAAAGCTATTTTTAATTCTAAACATCTTTTCTTTATAACAATTTTCGATATTGTCAAAAAGAAAGGTACTTTACTCTGGAGCAAAAATCACATTTTTTGACAAACCTCGTAATATGACTGAAAAAATTTTACATCTGATGGTTGCATTTTAGGTTTTGGACCATGCAGAACTTTTTATGAAGAATAACTTTTTTTCGTAAAACTAATAATAAAAAAGTTTCCCATATGCCGCCAACTTACGTGGACACACTGTATATATATATGATGAAGATATTTCCAATTTCCTAAAATCATGCCCCTACAATAATTACGTAATTAAGGTGGGGGAATGTCTACCGGCGCTTTTTTGTGTCTTAGTATCTGGATACACATTGTGCAAACGTCGAGTTTTAAGTATTTGACTATTCGTGGGTTAGAATGGATCAGGACATGTCTCTTTATAACCAGAGATAATTTGAAAACCAAACAGTTTTAGAGATAATTTGTTGATTTTTTTAATTTTTTTTCATACTTTGATAATCAACATATCGTACCTCTAAAAAAATCCACCTAGGTGTTTTTTATGTTGCCCCTAAACTGACAAAATACGTGTTTTTGTCCTGATGTCTCTCCGGCACTGGGAAGACATTGGACACTACCTGGACACTAGAATAAACACTGATCAAACTAATAATATTCCCTTAAAAATCTATTTCTGGAAAATTTTAAAAATAAGTAATTACTAAAACTGAAAAACTTGAAAAAACCAACTTTGCCATTGACGGGGCATTATTATTTCATTTCAGTAAAATTCTCATAAAGTTAAATTTGAAAAGCTATTTTAACAACCATAAAACCTAAGCTTTGGTCAATAAATCATTTAAGTCTTACGTATGTTAAATTCTGTTACTGTTATCTAAATACTTTGAAAATTTTGGATATCTTGAAACCATTGGGATGGTTTGTCCAATGTCTACCTGTGGGGCGCCATTACAACAACTAGTTTTCTGAGCAAAAATAGTTCAATTACCAACAGTAAACATTTTTAATAAAAGTTTTTGTGAAAATAAAAATATTTGGATGAATCATAAAGCTGTACCAGCTTACTTTTTACTGTTAAAATCAGTTAAATATTGGTTAAAATATTACATCAGACACGTGAAATTTCAAAAAATGAAAATATATCATATTCTATCGTCTTTACGGAGTTCGTCATACTGTCCGAAACTCGCCAATGGAAACCGAAAATCCCGTCGCATCTCCGAGAAATACGACTGTGCACGGTACCAACTCATCCCACCCGCCCGCGTATTTACGTTTCCGTGCTCATTTCAGGTCGGCGCGGTTTTGAAATAGACACGGAAATGTTACAATATATTTGGGTTCAAATACGTGTTGATTTTAAGAGTTTTGATCTCGAAATGAGCACGGATCTGTAAGAGAACATCGCTCATTAAACTATTACAAAAGCGTATTCAACTGTCAGGTTAAAACGCTAACATAACGAAAGCTAATCAATCAAATCTAACCGAACCGAACCAAAGCAAACTGAACCAATAATTTTTTTCAAATCAAAAACTTTCCTGACTTCCTACCCGGGATCCTAGAGGATGTGAATCCGAACCGAAACGAACCGAATTGAACCAAACTGAACCGAACCAAAGCAAACTGAACCAACAATTAAAAAAAACTTTCCTGACTTCTTTCCCGGGATCCTAGAGGGTGTGAATGAATAGTGTTGTAGTTTAGTTTGGTTAGGTTAGGTTTGGTTCGGTTTAGTTAGGATCGGTTCGGTTCGGATTCACATCCTCTAGGATCCCGGGTAGAAATTCAGGAAAATTTTTTTTTTGAAAAAAATTATTGGTTCATTTTGCTTTGGTTCGGTTCGGTTAGATTTGATTGATAAGCGAAACGTTAGGTTAGGTTTTTGAAACTTTCTATTTTCATGTGGTTAGAAATCAAGTGAAAATCATTTAAATCATTAAAATTTATTAATAACAGAACAACATCTGTCGTCGTAGTTGCCGGTTTACAACAATGAACACTGAACTTTGCAGGTATAGTTAATAGAAGAGTGTTCTTCAAACTTCAAAGAATTTCAAAATCTTGAGTAATATTAGTACAAATACTTTTAAACTGCTCCATAATTTTCATATTAACAAACATATAACCTTAAAATCAAACTAATAAACAACGTGAATCCAATTTAAGTTTCAAATGTGCACTAATAAGTAAACCCCTGCGCTGCGTAATTCAATACAAATCCGTGCCTTGTTTGAGCCTCGGCGCCTTAAAATCAACACGCATTTGTAACCAAATATATTGCTACATTTCCGTGTCTATTTCAAAACAGCGCTGCCGTGAAATCAGCACGGAAACGTAAATACGCCACCCGCCCCTAACCCTTGTTATGAAGAGACGTGCCTCAATCCATTTCGAACGAACTCTGGAGACAATAGTTTGAGGTTTGATAAAGGAAAAGTATATCCCGAAACGTTGCCAAAAACTTAGGGTGACCTGTGTGTTTAGCGTAAAAGGAGGACGTCAGAGACAAAAAAGCCGGACAATACCGGCCATTTTAAAAATACGTCCTAAAAATTTTTCATAACCAAAAAAAATGCATTTGCATAAAAACCAATAGAAAAAATGCCTTGAAAAAACTTTAATGACCACAGTAGAAATTATCGACTTAGATAACAGTTTCTGCAATATTAAGAAAAATACTGAAAACTGGTGCCAAAAATTTTCGGGAAAATCTTTGGTAGTTTTAGTTTGATCCTGATAAATTATGCTAATTTCGTTTCGAAGGCTAATTTTATGGTTAAGGGGTTAAACCATTAATTGCCCCCCTTGATGACCAAAAATATAAAGTCTCTTGGAACGATACAAAGCCGGACAAACAAAAAAGCCGGCCGAACATTTTCATTTTGCCTAAAAAGCCGGACTTGCCGGCTTTATCCGGACGTATGGTCACCCAATAAAAACTTGATAGTTTCTTTTTTGGTGCTGTCCTCCATTGGCGTAGCTAGGGGGGGGGGCAGGGGGGCCTGGCCCCCCCTGATGTCCCTCAGGCCCCCCCTAAGATATTTTAGGCCTCCCCTACCGACTACTAGTAAAAGAACATGACGCTGAAAATACATACTTTTCTATTATTATTCGGGAAATATTCAAATAAAATAGGTGCATTAAAATTTAAAATCATTCAGATAATGTTTACATTTCAGGAAAAAGCCCTTGTCTTGCGGAATTAGGCTTTTTCTCTTTAAATTATCGGTAACTTTTCTGCACTTATGCAATTTCCCGAAAATATTTTTTAAATTTAAACATAATTATGCATATTGAATATTTCATACATATTGGCGACATCTTGTAAAATATTATAGAAGTGTAAGTTAAATTTCGCATTTAATAAAGACAGCGACCTTTGCCCCTCTGTTTCCGAAATCGGGTTGTAGATGTCGTAAGGTTATAAAAGACCTTTTTAAACTGTTTTTCTAAAATAAATATAATAATCTTTTTAGTTTTTTTGAGGTTAGCGTTTAGTGTCTTATGAAAATTTTCCGATTTTGGTGACAATTTCATAACCATTTTCATATTAAGTTTTCCCACGTCGTTAAATGGAATAAATTCGTCGAGCAATACCGGGAAATTTTTAATATTAATACTTCTGCTCTAAGAGCAGAAATGACCGTTTTAAAGAATTGTATTTTTCGGTTGAATCAAACTGTTGGTCATGATTCTATCAAACAACATATAGCAGAAAACACCTATCCAAACCTCTACCAACTTTTTAAAGTTGCGAGTATTCTTCCAATTTCAAGTGCAACTTGCGAGAGGTCTTTCTCTGCCATGAGGAGAGTTTTTAATTGGCTTAGAACAACTATAACTCAATAGAGACACTTAGGTTTGTCATTGTTATTCATAGAAAAAGATGTTGAGGTCGACTTAGACAGTGTGGTAGACGCTTTCAGTCAGCGACGTAGGAAACTTTCTTTGTAGAATTGCTGAATCACATACTTCCTGTGTATACATATAAATAAGTTGGTAAATGTATTATTAAATTTGTTATATTAAAATATTAGAACATTTAATGCGCGTATTTTTTTTTATTCATTGCACACTTTGCACGACTCTTTAAAACCTATGTTTGCTTTTTGTTCAAGATAGACCGGGGCCACGGCCCCCCCTGAAAAGCAAGGCTAGCTACGCCAATGCTGTCCTCTAACCCACGAATAGTCAAATACGTCTCTACAAGGACACGAAATATTTACAATCAAGCTTAAATTAAAATATATGTACGATTTTTATTAATTTTTTTGCACACACCGTGTATAAATATATTGCGAAATCACCAGCATTCATTTTTATGCTATCTAATATTTCAACACTTTTAATCTTCCACCCTGCGCATGTAGGTAGTCAATAATTTGTTCTGTGAGGTAAGTCAGTTTTGTTTATTGTATTTGGATTAAGGTGTTTCGTGACGTAACCAAAGTCATACTTTTACTGGTTATGCGAATGCAAATATTACTTTCGATTAAAAATTTGTTAATGATTTTGGGTTAAGAGCCAAACAATATGCTATTAAAAATAAATTTAGCTGGAACAATTTAGGTAAGCAAACCGTTTTTAAAAGTAAAGCTCTTTGTTCCCGCAAACGGTCTTTGAGACCCACGCAATTTTAGAAGAAGCAAACCCCTCTTTTATTACATCAATCATTATAATTGCGAAAAGGTCAGCATACTGATTGTCGATCTTTCAAAATAAAAATTACACAGTCGAATTCAAAAATAAGTGGTTTATTTACCTTTAATAAAGGAAGGAAGAAACTGCAAACAAAAATAAAGCACATAAATAAACACACATAAACTTAAAACTACAACCTGAAATAAGCGAAGCGAAAATAAAGATAGTATTAAAGGAAGTCAAAAATAACAAATCACCTCGAAATGACGGAGTAACGGCAGAGATGCTCAAGTACGGTGGTAAAGCTGTAGTATATGGAGGGTATATATTATTCTTCTAAATAAAATAATAAAAGAAAAAATAATCCCAAACAACTGGAAAGAATCCATAACCATTACTGTTCACAAGAAAGGCAATATACCTAAAAAACTATTAACTATATTACTTTTTAACGTAATTTAAAAGGTTTCCGCGCAAATTTTAACAGATAGACTAACAACAAAATTTAACGGATATCAAACAAAAGAACAAGCAGGCTTTAGAAAAGGTTTCAGTACAGTTGACCATCTATTAACCATGAAAATCCTAATAGACCGCGCCAACGGATACAACAGTCCAGAATATGTTTCTAGACTTTCAAAAAGCTTTCGATAGCATTGAGCTCTGGGCATCTTGTAGTATCTTAGTAGCCGAATAGATCCCAGATATACAGACTTAACAGCCAATATATATAGCGAGGCAACTACACCAATTAAAATCCACGAAGAAACCGAGTCAAACCGCATAAGAAGAGGTGTCAGAGGGTGACACAATATGCTCTAAACTATTTAATCAGGCCCTGGGATGTTTTTAAAAACTTAGATTGGAAAGAAATAGGCATCAGAGTAAGCGGCTAATGCTTGAACCACCTACGATATGCTAACGATATCTCATTAATAACAGATAATAAAAATAATGGAAGAACTGGATACAGCAGCTAAAAATATATATATGAGTACAAACTACACTTAAACTAAAATCATAACAAGAAATAGAATAAGTAGACGAATATATGTTTGGGAGAAATTATTTAATAAAGTAAAGGAAGAAAACCAAACAGGTCAAATCAAGAGATTAGTATAGTTGGCCTGGGCAGCCTTTGGAAATTATCAAGCTACCTTATTAAAAAATAAAAATTTTCCTCAGTATCTTGAAAGTGTATAACCAATGTATCCTTCCTCTACTCACCTATGGATCCCAGACCTCGACACTTACAAAATAAAACATGTATAAAGTAACAAAAGCCCAAAGATCAGTGGAAAGACAAATGTTACATGTAAAGTTAACAAATACAAAAAGGAATAAATGGATACGATATAAAACAAAAGTAATTTCTCGCTAACTTAATTTTTCGAAAAAATATTTCGGTTTGGTTCGGCTCGCACACCATCTAGGATCCCAGGAAGAAATCAGGAAAGTTTTTTTTAATATGTTAGACAGGGGTTATTGACCTACCGGGAGCGCCAAGTCATAAGACGCTTTAATGTTGCTTATAACTGATTTTTTTTAAAAATTGCCATTTTAAATTTCACTGTTTTGAATTGTCAGTTTTAAAAAATGTTTAAACTCCGATAACTTAAAAAAATATTGTGGAAATTTTTTTTTTAGTTTTTTATATTTTTGGACATGTTTTTAAATGACGCATATTATCTTTTTTTAATTCGCCAAAAAGTACATCTCAGTGCCAAAAACTGAGTACCAGCAGAACTGGATACGATGATTTTCTGAAGGAGAAATTTTATTTAAAAATAAAGTGATTTTAAAAGGAAAAAACAAATATCTTAGAAATTTCTTATTTTTTTGTTTGTAAACTATTGTAGACATTTAGCACCCAAAGTTTTGTTAAACTGACATTATTTTTGCAAAAATAAAAAATAAAAAACAAAAAATTAAAAAAATTACGGTTTTTAAAATTTTTCTCGAACATTTTGAGGTTATGTAAAAAATGACATTTACAAAACTTTTAGATATTTTCATGGCCTATGACTTGTTTGTATGTCACTTTTTCTCCGACGTCAGCTTTCGCCGGAAATCGCAATAATACGATTCCCTGCCCCTTTTTACCTTCCCAAACCTAACTCGCAACGCCCATGCTCACGCATTAATTTTTTTTAACTTCGTTTTTCGCCGCTCTACAATTTCCAATGCTCCCAGTTAATAATTTTTTTTCTCTCAAAGTGTAATTTGCCTGGTCTAGTAAAGGCGTTACAACAATGTTTTATTTGAATATATCAATTATAGGATTTTGTAATATTTAAATTGTTATTATAATTTATGCCTTTTTTTAAGGTTAAGAAAAAAGAAAATTTGAAGTGATCGGGATATTTGGACTCCTGATTCAGTTTTATCATACTCGATTACATTTCATTTTAAGGCGCTGCTAACTGCTAAGTAATAATATTAAAACTTGAAGAGACAGAAGTTATATTTTATTTGTGAAAAAGGTTAGAGACTAGGGATCCTTCATAGGTATTTGGATTTGAGATAAAAAATAAAGTTTCGTTTTTTTTTAAATAAGTAGAAAAATTAGCCCACACAATATAATTAAAAATAACTTTCAGAAATATAAGCAGTATAAAGCGTTATACCTCCGTGATGTTTGGAGAAAAAAACAACAAAGCATCGAGTTTCGACCGTTGATTGATTTTTTAAAATAGACGTCTGCTAGCTTTTCAGAAAATTAATTTTGAATATATATTCTCCGGAATTTTTTTTATTACGATTTTGATTGGGTTTCCATGAAACGTATTGCGTATTCGATTAACACGACGCGCCGCGCGAAGCGTTCAAGTAGCGACGTAATTTTTTTATTAGTTGTTTTATTAAACTTGTCTAGACTTAAAATTTAGATAGTAAATCAAAAGATTTGATCCTTTTCAAAATCACCCAACATGCAACGACGGACTTCTTTAATTAGATACATATTTTCTCCTACCCCAAAGGCGCGTATTTACAAAAAAAAATATCGATAGCTCGCTTATGCTCGCTTTTTTAGTGAAAACGCGCCTTCAGAGGATTTTACAAAAAAATTAAGTGAGATAAGTGAGGCACCAAGCATTTTTAATAAGGTACTATGTAAATATTGAAACTGTAAGCAGAATATTCTTGCCTTTTCAATCCGAAATTCAAAAAAAAAAACTCGAAAAACCTCCACCTTCTAAAAAAACACTTATAGAGCGATTTTATTAACATAAGAAAATGTTTATTTGACATCTAAGCAGGAGCGTTTTGGTGGTTTTTGTTAGTGGAACTTAAAAAGAATACGAGTATGGCTTGAATTCTGGCCTACACTAGCGCTGTTTCGGCAGGATATCGGACTGGTTGTAAAACAGTTCAAAGAGTAATATTTTGAAAGTTCGCGGACGTTTCATTATGAATTTATAACTGGATTTTTTTACTAACAAAGTTTTCTTAATAATCAAAGCTACTTACTTAAAAAAAAAACCCGGCTTTTCACTCCTAGAAAACTCGTTTTTACATGCAACGTATCGTGGTGGTATCATGTGCCCATGTTTTATTTTTGTTCAACAAAAACAATTTTAAAAAAAATATTGACAAATACTTTAATGATAAATCACAAATGACAATCTCTTTGAAGTATTAGTTCACAAAATACCACCCGTGGATAGAACTAGAGAAAGAAAGGGTGCAATGGCTACCATTCATGTTTGTTTTCACTCTAAAAAAACTCCTAAAATGTTTACCTCAGTTTTCTATAGGCGTAATGTGTATGGCCGTTCCAGTTTTTTCTATAATACAAACTTTTAGTACAACGTGCAGCTGGATCGCAAATGGGAATTAGCGGACGGTTTTATGACTAGTCCAATATCCTTTTGGAATAAAGCTAATACGTTCCTAATTAACGCAAAATACAACTGCATCTTGAAACAGGTGTGTTGATGTAAAAAATTAAAATTAACACAAAACAGACTTCTTTCTTGTTAAGTTCAAGTAAAGCAAGTGACATGTTATTCACCTAACACCATATAAAACAAAAAACGAGCAAACAAGAAAAAAAACAGTTGAAAAAACTTCTCTCTTAAAGAGGAAAACGTTTGCTGCAGTAAGAAACTATTTAAGGTAACTTGATCTTAAATCCATTTATAATCCTACTTCCTTCGGTGCCACGCAGTCTGCCAAAGTCTGTGCATAAGAAGTAGGTATACTTCTAAGATACTAATAGTTTATTTTATTAAAAATGTAATTATTGTAAAAACTAATAGGAAGAAATACATTTACCCAGAAAAGTTTGGTGAGATGAAAGCAACTGCTTGACAATATATTTGACAAAGGGGAGAGCGGACGAAAAATGCCATAAAACTTTACAGCTTAAACTATATAACAATTTGAAGATAATTTTTAAAAAATGGCGTCTTTTTTTTTGGCTTTTTGTAATCAACAGCAAAAATATTTTTTTCTTTTACTTGTGGCATATTTTAATAATTTATTGTCCTAATTATATGAATCTAGCCTTTTAAAAGAGTAAAAAGAGATTTCCTTGTCTAACTTTACTTTCTATTAATGGAATGTATATGGAATGAACTACCTATAATTTTGAAACCGGTGTTCAAAAATACTGCTTATTGAAATAATCACAACAAAATATTTGGGATTTCCCCTTCCAAAATACAATAACACCTTTGTTGGCATTATCAAGAAGTACCCAAATAAAAGAAAATTAACTTGTGGTATTAAGATTATAACAAGTCAATTATTTTATGACCCGTCCTGTTAACAGAGATTAGTACTTCTCAGTAGTGCAAATTATTAGAAATAAAGTAATTTTAAATAAGGGTTTATATTTAAATATTTTCATCATATTTAGTTTAAAAGAAAATTTAAATAAAGGTTTACTTGCAGCGTAGTTTTGTACGTTTTTGTGTAGGTCAGAAACTTTATTTATTTAAAAACCTACTTAACCGCATTAATAGGTATTAAGTTTAATTACTCTTGTTTTATTAAAATAATTCATAATAATTAGCTTTTTTATTTTATTTGTAATTAATATGTATGTATTATATAATTTTTATTTAAGATTTTTTATTTATAACTTTGGTAAGATATGTTATTATTTATTTATTTTGTTATTATATTTTTTGATAAAGTTTTTATTAATAATATTTTAAATAAATAATGTATTTTCTTTAGTTGGTTAAAAAAATCATCATTTTTTCAGTAGAAGGATATATTTTTTTCGATTATGAAATTTTTATTTCTTCTGTTTTTTCCGATTTAATTTTTTTTGTGTGTGATACATTTTACCAGAAATGCTGTGCTGTTTTTTTTTAATATGCGAAGTACAACTTTAAAGTAAATCTCATTTTAAATAAAACTCATTCACATTAATTATATTCTTAAATTCCTCAATACTTTATGTTTTCAAAAATATTATACATGCATTTTATGCTTAAAAACTATTTTCACTTTTTGTCTTAAAATACATAAATTATTCTATTCTTTAAAATTTTTATTTAGATTAATATTATAATAGCATAATTATTAGTAACGATAAAAGTGTATTTCATTCCTTTTTTTCTTAGGATAAGAAGTTTTATTTTTTTTGGTGTATTAGATAAAATTTCTAAAACATAGCGCATTTATATTTATTTTGTCTGCTATGTCTCGATACTTCCATAGGATTTGCCGGCTTAAATAATTTACCCTTGAAGCAAAGGAATTATGGACATTGGAATAAATGAGCCAAGGAGGAACCAAAAAGAAGAAATTAACCCACCAGCTTATTAAAAAGGTTCCAAAATAGACCAAATGGAATAGTAAAATAACGTACCTAAAAACTCCAGATTAACTGATAAAACGTAATCCAAACTCCAAAGTAGAAGTAAACAATACACAAACAAAGTTAATCAAAATCACCTTAAAACTGAACGGAGTTTTATATGTTTGGTTGAAGTTCGTTAAACTATATTTAGAGAACTCGCGAACTGTAGAAGAACCGCCGTGGTACTACCATTGAAAAAATAGATAAACACTTTTTATATGAAAACCAGTGTTGTACGACCAGTTCGGAGCAAGGAGGTGTACTGAATTATTAACTAAAAACAAACTTGATACCTGGCTTACCCACCCCCTACCTACCGGGCCTGGTGTTCACAGAGATTCAGACGAGGACAGCGATACCTTTTCGATGACCGAGGTAACACCTACTACCAATAGGATGGCTTCGAAGGTATGACACGTGCTACCCGTATAGCTCCAGAGGGTCTGATGGTCGTCTTTTATGCTGTATTCATGTAGGGTATTCTTCTTATTGTGTTCTCGAGTGTATAGACCACTTCAGATGATAAAAGTCAATTTTTTACTTTTTAAGTGGCCACAGCTGGGGGTATGACATTTCAGGTATTCCTTTATCTCAATAATATCATATTACACATCTTTTATTTTATGGAATTAAAGCCTGGGTAGGTATATGGTATTAAGATGTTGCTTTTTATCCTTATTTAATTTTTTTCTTACTTCAGGGTAGGGGACAATTCGCCGCGGTCCAGTTTGCCGCGGGGACAATTAGCCGCTAGTATCTTTGTTTAATTTTAATTTCAATATAACTTAACTTATTAATCTGTGTTAAACCGACATACATATTTTGCAAAAAAAAATGTCCCACAAAAAAAAAATAGTTTTTACCAAAAAAAATGCTTAATCTTCAAAATATTGGAAAAAAAACTAGTTTTAAAAATAATATTTTTTTAAAAAGTAGTTTTTTCAAGAACTAATTTATACATATTTTTTTAATCTCTATTTTGGGAGAGGGCACATAACTCTTTTATTTATTAAAATATCGTTTTCGTGTAAATTCCTTTTTCATAGTTTTTTATAAATAAAAAGTCCAACTTTTAGAATAAATTCCATCCAAAATTGTTATTTCCTTATAGAATGACTCTTTTATTTCTTTGTATTTTTTTTAAAATGTTTGTATTTATTTAATATTTTAGTTTTCTAACTAGGTTTAAAATGTTTGAAAAAATTTAAATAAAAAAATATTTAAAAATAAAAAGGTTTAGTTTATATTAGAAAATTTTAAAAAAATTAAGTACTTTTAGAAAATTTTTGCAAGATATGAAAGTACAAAAACAAGCTAAAAAAATTGCACAATAGCCAAAAATTTTCTAAAAATTAAGAAGGGTAGGAGGAAATGATACGCCTAGGGCAATGATACGCACCACTCTGCAGTAGAATTAGATTGATTATTTTGATCACTCGTTTAAGCTCGTGTCAAAACTCTATTACGCGCTGCCTATAAATTCTGGTTTAGTTGGATATGCTCGAACAATCAGCGGAGAAAAATTGTGTGTAACTAATACGGTAAGAGACTTTTATTTATAATTCTTGAGATATATTTTTGAAAGGCATAATATCGCTAGGTGCAAAAGGTACCATCTAAATTTGATGCCAAAATGATTGGATGTGGGTTTTAATTAAATACATTTAAAATGGCGTCTAGTCGGATAATCATACGCACAATGCGTACCTAACACTACCTTTTGTTTGCGTTTTATTAAAATGACATTTAATTAAATCTTAATATTTATTATTTTTTGTATATTTATTTATATTAATTTAATCTATTGGCTCTCGAGCCTAAAACTAAAAAAGGTAGTGTATGGTAAACCAAAATTGACAGTCAG
Source organism: Aspidapion aeneum (assembly GCA_963576565.1). NCBI lineage: Eukaryota > Metazoa > Arthropoda > Insecta > Coleoptera > Brentidae > Aspidapion > Aspidapion aeneum. Next base: position 11,811,314 of record OY755039.1, read on the forward strand.
GTAAAAATTTTAGAAAAATGAAGTTTTCTGAAAAAATGGCAAAGAAGAAACTTTTTGCAATAAAAAAACCCACTTAATAATTGAAAAAAACTGCGCGGCAGGCAAAAATTTTGGAAAAATGAAGTACCGTTCGGGAAATATCGCGCCGAGGAAACTTATCATAACTAAATGGATCCATGACGGATCTGATACCTTCCTAGCCCATTAGCACACTCCAAGTAACCTCCATGCTATATCAACCTTGAAAACAGTTTTTTGTGAATCTCCTAAACTAAAGCTCCTACGTTTTTTGGTTATAATACCAATTATTGAGAAAAATGTGTTCTACTATATTCCAAAAATGGCATATTAACGGGACGCTCCGTTAAACAGTTACCATTTTTTAAATTCTTTAACAGTCTAACTGTCAATATCATTGATCAATTTTGATCAAAATCTTACCAGCTCATCATAGTATCGAACAATATTTTACCTGAATATTTCATGAAAATCGCTTCTGCGGTTTAGGAGCTATCGTGTTACGGACAGACATACACACACACAGACAGACATCACGACGATATTGTTGGATAGGTCAAAATACACCCAAATAACACATTTTCGGCGTTATCTCAAAAAAAGATTTTCGTCGAAAACAATACCTTCTCTAGGCATTGTTGCGCGAGCTAGGGAGGTAAAAAACGGAAAAAAATTCAGTACCTTTATTTCGGAAAAAATGGTGCCACAAAAGAATTTAGAAAAATAACATAATTTAAAGAATAAAGACCGGAAGAAAAGGATTAAGGATTGGAAGAACATGTTGAACCATAATTTGGTCGAAAATAAAATTATCCCAAGTAAAATAGACGAAAATAATTTAAACAAAATGTAGTTTTGTCGATCCGTAAAATTGTCGAAAATAATATAGTCGAAACTAATTTAGACCAAGCGTAATTTCGTCGATCCGTAAAAATGTCGAAAATAATAAAGTCGAAACGTAAAAGCATCAAAACGGAGTTCCATCGAAACTCAGAATGGTCAAACCGTAAAAAAATTCAAAAAATAAAAAATCTCTCTCGTTTCGACACTAATTACGTTTCTATGATTTTACATCTCTTCTCAATTGTGTATTGCGAGTTTAAATTTTGACATATTATTTTTGACATTTTTACAGATCTACAAAATTACGATTCGCTTAAATTATTTTCAACCATATTATTTTTGACAAATTTACATATAGACAAAAATACGTTTCGCTTGAATCGCTCTTATCTGTTTTATTTGTGAATGTTTTTATTTTTTTGATTAAGATTCGGCCTTTTTGCGATTCGACTTTTTTACGGTTCGATCATTCTGCGATTCTTAACTTCACTCAGTTTTGACGCGTATACGTTTCGATTCTTTTGCGTGTCGACATTTTTACAGATTGACAAAATTATGCTTGGTCTAAATTATTTTCGACAATTTTACGGATCAACAAAATTTCGTTTCTAGGAAAATTATTTTCGTAGCAAAAATAAATATGTTACAAATTTGTCGAAAAATTTAAACTTGTCTCCACTTTTTTAAATCTGGCTTACCACGCATTTGTAATAAACTGCGATTTATGCATTTGTTATTTTTTTCACTCTAACCAGAAAAGAAGTTTAATCTCAAAGAGGGGGAGAGGAGGTGTTACCTTTTCCGCTGGACCCGCCACTGGGGTTTGCCCGAGGCCCAGCTTCTCCCCCAAACCTAAGATTTTTGAAAATATTTTTCACGTTTCTTCAAACAAGTCTGGGTACGTGACTGTATCAGGACCTTGACCCAACCCCCCCCCCTTAAGACCTATACCTATACCACCAAAATAGAGATTGGTTGCAGTGATAACATAGGTTAATTATTTTACTAGAAGCGTTCATGTAGAATGAAATATTTTTTGACAAGAGCTCCATTTGCTTAGGTGGGCGGGGCTGCCCGGCTTTTCCCCAGCTTTATCAGGTTGTGGGCGATATTAGCAGAAATAGTGGAAGGCGTTATAGTCTAAATTATAAGCATTTGTAATGACGTCACCAGGTGAGAAAAAAACGTATGGCCTAGATATTTTTGCCAATCAACATTTGTTATTATGTTTTTGATTGACGGTGACGGATACTTCACATAACCAATTACCTACAATGATCTCTATATATACCTACCTATTAAAAAAAATTAATTAATCATAGATACTACTTTTTTTTAAAGTTTATTGTCACCGCTGTATATAATATACTAAACAAAGATAAACAAAAATGACGTCATTACAAATGCGTATAATTTCGACTATACTACTCTAAATATCGGATTTTTTAAAGAAAAGTGCCGTCTATAAATTACTAACTTTTTAGTAGAAAACCTACGCCCTGTTCTCTAATTTGCTACTATCTCCCCTCCTGTCATTCCCCCATTCTCTTCAAAAACCACATTCGCATAATTTAATCAAATAGAGGGCGATTTTAAAACCGTCATTTTTCTAGTTCTTTTCTCCCTCTCCCCTCCCCCACCATAACTTAATGTTTGTAGAAATGCACCTATCTACCCTTTGGGCATAGTTCAATTTTTGATACAAATGCATGATTTATGTAATAATTAGGAACCTTGATTTAGTTAAATGAATAGCTGCTTAAGAATTAAATCAAAAATTTGGAAATAAAAAAAAAATCTAAAAAAAGCACCCAACTGCTAAATCTAGTTGTACCTACTGGTCGCAGTTGGGTACAAAATTACCCAATAACCTGATTCGTGAAAATTCAAAACTGTATAATTTCCTGTGTGATAAAAACTACAAGTTGAAGCATGTCGTACGCTATAGGTATACCTATCAACTGCGACTAGTAGGTACAAGTTGATTTAGCAAGTGTTTTTTTTATAAAAAAATTTTTATTACATTTGTAAAGGATTGTAAAATGCCTTCTGCTAATTTCGCTGGTTTGCGAACTACAAAAGTAAAAAAAATATAAGCGCGAGTTGTTAAATTAAATTAAAAACTATTTAGGCAGACCAATTGTCTCAAAAAACTTTGGCAGGTTAAAACAAAAACTTGTCTTTAAAAACGAAAACAAACTAATGATTTTTAAGAAGAAAAACAGGTAAATTAGTTTTAAATTTGGAAAATTTTAGACGTTTTAAATTTAACTCTACTTAAAATACATTCCGATAAAGGTTGGAGAGACATCGTGTTTTAGTATAAAAATACAGTAATCTGTTCTGAAAGGATTTGCTCATTGCCTATGCAGAAAAAATCGTAGATTACGAATTTTTATGGAATATATATGATGTGTAAGTGTCGAACGACTATGCACCCCCCGATGTGTTTATAACAAAATTAAAGCTCAAGTTATTTTTACCCCGATTTTTTAAATTCACTATTTTTCAGCATTTTTGTACCTAATAGGATATTTGACAAATTTTAGAGTTTAAAATGATACATAGATCCCTAATTTGCTACGCAAAATTATTAAAATAGTATATTTTATCACAACTACATTTAAAATCAAGTTTTTTAATTTCCGATTTGAATTTGCCGCTAATACGCTCATTTCTAGCATGGTGTTGCAATGACGTCACAGCGCAGTAAACTCGCGGACAGATACACGGCATTCAAGTGTTTATTTGTTTTTGGTCCGGTTTTACTGTTTTTATGTAAAAAAATGTCCCATAAGTGGTGTGTAGTGCCTCAGTGTTCGAATACTAGCATAAAAACCCCTGAAAAACTATTTATTCATGTGCCTACAGCAGTAAAAAAACGGAAAATGTGGCTAGAACTTGCTCGAAGAGACCCAAGGTCCTTATCTAATACATGTTCACTTTAAATTTGTGAAGATCACTTTGATGTGAGTATATATATATACTAAATTGTTTCTATTAATTTTTCTCACGTTGTCTATAATATATATAACTATTTCATAAATGACGATGAAATTTTTGAGGTTATGTTTATTACAAGGGTAAACAACTATAATAGGCAAAAAGGTGTAAACATTTTTAGGCGGTGCTAGGCAGTTATTAGGCAGGACTAGGGAGTACCTCTAGATGCAGGATTAGGCAGTGCACATGCAGGCTAAATGTAGGTGCAGTGTATATTTGTTACTAATGTTCATAAGAATTCTTTGAAACAAAATATATTTAGAAAATATTGTTTTAAAAAAGCAATTTTTGACTGTTTCTTAATGCTTAAAATAATAATGGTTGGGTATTTAATTGAATCTATTGTAAGTGGCATATTAAACGAAAAAGCAAAACATATAACATAACCTCAAAATCTAAATGAGTAAAAGTAGGCGAATATCGTAAAAAAACTTTCTGTTATATAGAAAACAACTCCTCGAATACTTACATCAACATTTTAACGTTTCTAAATTCCGCAGAACAAAAATCACTGTTGTTGGCAAAGAAGCCTGCCACCATAAAGGAATTCAGCATGGGCAAGTTGGAGCTATCGGCTTTGAAAAATCCGTTTTCCATTGAAAATGTTTTTTTATAAGCAAAACACAAAATAAAATCAAATTTAGAACGATAATTCGCACTTTAAACCAAAGCAAACATTGCCATCCATAAGAAAAGAACCCAGAAAATAGGTTCGTTCGAGGCGTTTACTGTTTTGTGACGTCACTCGCAGCTGATTGGTAGACCGCCTGTTTTGAATCACGTGGCTAATTGTTTTAATTCAATGAATTTATTTAATTAAAAGAACTTTGAATTTGAGAAAAAATTAAACAAAAAAGTTTGTTTTTAGCATTCCCAAGACCTAAAGAGATATCTAAAAATAAATATATATTTATTTTTTACTACTGTCAAACACCCTATTTAACCATCTACCTTAAAAACAAATCTAAAAGTTGATTTTTTAAATTTTTGCTGATATAAATTTTGTAGGCGCATTCAAATGTAACATCATCACAGATATCAGAGCGTTAATTTCGTGTAGCGCTTACCTATCTCGTCCCAAAAATAGCACTTCTACATGCAGACGCGGATCTAAGAGGTGGGGGGAAATTCATCTCCCAAATCCCAAATGAAATATATATAAATCCATATGGAGGATCCGAAATGGCGGGATTTTCCATTTATGAACAGATTTATATTAATTTTGTAACTTTGGGTGTTTAAGCCACTGACTCTAATTTTTAAATTAAACTAAAAAAAATTAAAATGACAGACTTTTATTTATGAATGGATATGTAATAAATTTCGAACTTTGTAGTGTTTAAGATTGCTGATAGTCGGATTTTTCATCATCTGTAAGTTTATTAAGAAAATTGTTAATAGATTCATTTTTTATTAGTAGGATTTCTCGCCTTATGCACGGCATTGTCGAGATTTTTGTCGCGAGGATCACGGCTTTGCTGCCACTTCCTTCTTAGTTTCCTTTTTTCCAATTAAGGTCTCTTATTTCCTTTGGTTTTGGACTGTTTTCCCAAGCTGCTTGTTAAATATTTGTAACAAAATACTCAATTCCTTTACTAATTTGTTAGGCTTTTCATTGGTACTGATTGGTTTATTTTTTCTGAGAGACTTAAAAACTAATCCAGCGGCGTAGCGTGGGGGGCGCGGGGGGTTCGTCGCCCCCCCCCCGCCCCGATGGTAGTGGCGCCCCATTGGTGGTCGAAGCGCCGCCAGCTTTATTAATTCGGGCCGGCAACGGCCAGTTGAGTGGGCGCCAAAGGAAACTAACGACATGAAGACCTTTTGTTTTTTTTGGTTTTTTTTTTGGTCTCAAGATTTGTGAGAGGCGCCCTTGTGACCTGTCGGCCGCCCCCTCACACATGATGACCTTTTTTTTTTTTGGTCGCAAGATTTTTTTTCAGTTTTCAGAGGCGCCCTTTTTAGCGGTCGCCCCCCCCCCCCCCCCCCGCCCTTTCGGGCACGCTACGCCGCTGAACTAATCCGGTGGGACATTTGCTTCTTTCTTTATTAGGTTTTTACTAAGAGTTGGATAGGTAAATAATCTGAGTGTAAATCAAAACTTTTTTATATACCTACAAAATTTAAAAACATATTTTTTAACATAAAAAAATCAATTAGATCCGGAATTTTTTATGGACCTGTTGGATAGTTTATGGGATTATCAATTGATATCGGTCCACATTGATATTCACCAATATCGTTATTAACCTGGCAAGTATAAGCGTGTCCATTCTATCCCCCGTGTCCAGGTCTCTCCTATAATCAGAATTCTATACAGTAAGATATGTGCGAAACAAACCTATTATGTCAGCTAGAAAAAAATCTTCCAGTGCTGAAAAATAAGTAATTATTATTATTATCAAAAAAAAAATATCTCCTTTGACGTTACTTTAACGCGATATGACAATTCATGAACGCTAAAATTTGGCGGGTTTAAAAAGTCTGTTTTTTTAGATATCTTATCAGTATATAATAATAATTGCACTAGTGCATCAAAATTACCGATCATTTTTGTTTTTTTATAACTACAAGAGCTTGTTTTCTTAAAATGTGAAAAGAAATGATTGGAATTTGTATAAAAACACGTTGAGTGCAAAAATTATCTACGGCTAACGATAACGCCACAAAGCTCATAAGCATGCAGATGCTGGCGACCTGGGCCATCACCGGAGCTTTAAGGTCTACTCCAAACATAGCCTTAAATACTATCAAAGGCTTTCCGTCGGTGTCCACCTGGATAAAGAACGAATAGATGTGAGCATACCTTAGGATAAGAGACGCGGGTGTGTGGGAAGGAGCGGTGGATAAAAAGGACATTCGTAGATCGTGACTGTGGCGAATAAGGACGACGTACAGGCTAGCGATGCCAGAGAAGCGGTTAAGGGAAAGAAGGAGATATCGTGTAACCATACTACCAAGGGATGCATGGAAAAAGACGGGATTGAATTCCCTAGCGATGCGCGATGCCACGGTGTGCTATACAGACGGATCAAGGCTAACCGATCGGAATTCAACAAGGGTATTAAAAACAGCCACTCCAGGCGGAGGTTTACTGGCGGTAACATAAGAGGAAGAAATCAGGAACAAAACAGGAAAGCGCCTGTGCATCTCTTTAGACAGTCAAGCTGCGCTGAAAGGAGAGCGCAGATGCACTACAACAGTAGTTGGCCGGATGAAGAGAGGTGGAGCTCGTATGAGTCCCAGGCCACATGGGAGTTTTAGAAATCGAGAAAGCAGATGAACTTGTCAGGGGGGATCCCGGCAGAAATGCGTCGGGCCAAAGCTGGCCTGGGGCTTACAAGAGGGTAGATAAAGTCAGCCGTAACAGAGTGAGCCCAGAAAGAGATACAAAAGGAATGTACCAATACAGGAAACACCAGACAGGCGATGGAGTGGATGAAGGAGGACGCGATGTAGGAGCAAAGTTGGGCCAAAAACGAGACCTCGGCACAGTTTCTCACATTATGTGAAGCATACAAGGAGGCAAGAAGAGGTATTCGAAGAGGGAGCCTTTGAGAAGGAGGACCTTCTGAATCTGAGGTGCCCCGATATTCTTGCCCTTGTACAGAAGACGGGCAGAATTCTCAGCGAAGGAAAGACACAGAAGGGGGATGTCCGGGGCTTGGCGAAAAGAGTGCTTCATAGTTGCCATGCCTAGAGGCTACCCCACACTACTACAACCATCGTACAACGGTGCTGCTACTACTTGTTCAACGATTATAATTTTTGTGATTATTTCCGGAATAATAAGAGAAACTTATGATTGTCAAAATTATGAAAATAAACTTTTACGTTAGTTTTCAAATCGGTGAAGACATGTGGTTACAGAAACCTGCAGTATCTTTATCGCTGTAACTTTGCTACTGTGCAATTATCGCTGTAATTTTTGGAAAAAATCGATTCTCATAATTATGTAACTTTTAACACACGATAGAAACATTCGCTATAATTTTTTGAATAGTTCTCCTTTCATATGGGACTTTTAATACAAGACGGAAATGTTCGGGGGTAATTACGCTTGTGCATTAAAATTTCCGATAATTTTTGCATAAAAGGTGTTTTTTATAATTGCAAGAGTTTCTTTTTGTAAAATGTAAAAACAAAAGAGTGCAAAAATTATTTGGTTGATTTTAATGCACGAGTGTAATTTAATTAAATATTTCCCGACTAATAAGAGAAACTTGTGAAACAAAATTTTGACAATAAATTTTTACAGTAGTTGTTGTTGTGTAACAGTGCAATTATCGCTGCAATTTTGCGAAAATCGCGCTCCTCTTATGGAATCTTTAACATATGAGGAAAATATTCGCAGCAATATTCGCAGCAATTTTGCTATTGGCCAATTACCGCTATAATTTTTCGAAAAGATTACTCCTCATATGAGCCGTTTAACACACGAGGGATATATTCATAAGAACTACAAAATTCAAAACGAAATAGACGTTTACATCGTGACTGACCAAAACACTCTACTATTTATGATCATTAATTGGTGTTTATGATAATGATTGACAATATTCATCGCCTTTTTTTTAGTTTGCTAAAAATCGGTTAGAAATGGAATTGTTTTTACTATTTACACAGGTCTTCTTATACGTAAAAGTCTTGTGAGTGTCAAAATAGTTCAACCTTATATTATAAAAACCTCTCTTGCTTTCTACACGCTCTTATAAAATTAAACGATGAAAGACACTAATGATGATTAAAGCTAGTTAAAATAGTTAACTGCAAGACCAGATAATTTACCTACTTTTTGATAGGTGCTATGTAAATATGACGATTGAACATAAAAAAAAATCAAGTTAGAACTTTGACATGCTATCTTAAATTTAAACCGCGGCAAGTTGAAACAATTTTTGAACTTTTTTTAAATAGAACATTATTTATACTACTCTAGTCGCTTGGGCGCTACATAAAAATATCAAAAACTAAAATGTTGAACCGTGATTTGCGCAAAAATCAACAATCAAGAATAGAATATTTGAAAATAATTTAAACGAAACGTAGTTTTGTCGATCCGTAAACATGTCGAACACAATATATTCGAAAATAATTAAAACGAATCGTAGTCGAAACGCAAAAAAATCGAACCGTAAAATCGAATTATAAACTCGTTAATTTTATATTGCACCTGCAGTAAACGCCCCAGGTTGTCTACAGCGTGTCCCATTTTCGATGGGATTAAATGGGAAACTCGGTTATTATTAAAGATATCGATTTTCTGATTGCACCTTACCGTGCTCTTTTTTGGAGCTCTTAAAAATCGTGTAATCAGATTTTTGCTATACCCCGTGGTTTCGCTAATACAGGGAGTTTTTGAAAAAATTGCATTTTAATTAATTCCTTGTATCTCGCTTATTTTGCAAGATATTTTTATTCTATAAAAACCTTTCTATGGCAACTTTTTTAGAGCAAAATAATGACGTTGTCAATTTTTTAAAATATTGTTTAGTTTTTGAGATATGGTATTTATCATAAAAAATTAAATACTGACCTGGATTTTTTTTATTACTACTTTGATTGGTTCCATGCTATTATTACCTTAAAATGATAAAACTTTAATATTGTTTTGATTTAAGGTTAAAAAAAAACTATTTAATATTTGAAAAAAAAATTATAGTCCGAACCTGGAAATTTCCAACGTAATTATAAATTAAAAATTGCAAGACACACTAGTTGAACGATTTTTAGTTTATTTGTTTTGAAATGATAATTAAAAGATTTATAAATAAAGTAAAAAACGTTAAAAAGTTACAAAAATAATATCATACTAATTATTTGATGGTAGCACAGCAGGTCGTGAAATTTACAAAACAAAAGCGTGGAATTGACATTGTCATTTTACTTGTCATTTTTGTGAATGGCTTACAATTATTTTAAACTGGCTAGAAATCGACCATATCCAGATTTTGAAAAATGTGATATGTTTGACTGCTTCATTCAAGCAACAAAATCCCAATATTTAAATGGCAGAAATATTTTTATGCAAAATGCGTTAAGAAAAATTACTCAAGAATGCCAACAATGTCTGACACATAATGGTAATCAGAAAAATTTGTTATTTTTTATAATTTGTTTTTTTTTGTATTTTTCGTAGACTTTGTTTCAAATAAATCTGTAAATTAACGTAAAACCATTCTAATATGCTAAGTATCAAAACAGTTAAACTAAAAATTGTTTATCTAACAATTTTTAATTTATATTTTTGTTGAAAATATCCAGGTTCGGACTATTTTTTTTTTTAAATATTAAATATTTTTCTTTTACCTTAAAACAAAAAATTTTAAAATTTTTATTATTTTATGATAATACTAGCATGAAACCAATCAAAATAGTAATAAAAAAAATCCGGGTCCGTATTTAATTTTTTATGATAAATACCATATCTCAAAAACTAAACAATATTTTAAAAAGTTGACAACGTCATTATTTTCTTCTAAAAAAGTTGCCATGAGAAGGTTTTTACAGATACAAGGGATTATTAAAAATACAATTTTTTCAAAAACTCCCTATATTAGCGAAACTACGGGGTATAGTAAAAATCTGATTACGCCATTTTTAAGGGCTCAAAAAAAGAGCACGGTAAGGTGCAATCAGAAAATCAATATATTTAATATTAACCGAGTTTCCCATTTAATCCCATCGAAAATGGGACACGCTGTACTATTACAATAAATAAGGGATCTTGATTGAAATAATTATTGCCTTATCCAAATAAAGTGAAATCCAACTTCTTAAAATATATCTCCCCTACCCTTCTTTTGGGATGTCTAAATCGGTGTTTAATAAACCAGACCGATTGATTGATTGATTTATTAGTTCCGCCAGCAAGAATAGGTTTTATGAGTCCCCGACACTGCAGCTATTTAGCTTATTGTATCTCCTGCCAGTAGTTTAGGAGGCTTGACGACGTCGCTAAGAGCAGCAGCCCCTTTACTAGGTTTCTCTGACAGTCTGCCTCTCTGGAAGGGTTTTCTTCCAGGGGGATTTTTGTTCTGCAGAAGGTCAGTGCTGGGCACTCAAATATTATGTGAGAGGCTGTTTCGTCGTCCTCGTCACAAAGTCTGCATATATGCACATCTCCGTAGAATCCCATTATATGCATATGTTTTCTCAGTGTGAAGTGACCGGTTATAAGTCCCGTTACCTGCCTGATTTGTTTTCTATTGAGTGTTAGCAGTTCACAGGTGAGTGAGGGTAATGGTGATGACACCATTTTCTTATTGTGGTTTAGCCTTGGTAATGAATGCCAGTGGTTTCGATATTCCTCACTTATCCATCGTTTGATATAGCCACGTACCGGGGTTTTTGAAATTCCAAACGAAGATTCTGGCCCTATGAATGGTTTTTCAGATCCTTTTTTAGCAAGTGAATCTGCCTTTTCATTGCCTGGAACCCCCGTGTGCCCTGGCACCCACGCAAAAGTAACCTTGTTGTGTTTTGCCAGGTTTAATAAGGATTGCAGACAGTTCCAGACTAATTTAGAGTTAGTTTGCTGACTCGCTAGAGCTTTAATTGCTGCTTGACTATCTGTGAAGATTGGGATATCCTTGTTGAGATATCCTCTTCCCAGATTTTCCCGTAGACAGACCTCTATAGCGTGTATTTGTGTTTGGAATACTGTGGCGTATTTCCCCAAAGATGTCAACCAGTTTAATTTAGGGGCTAAGCCATATACTACTGCTTCTGACCCACTATCCATTTTGGATCCGTCGGTGTACGAAACCAACTTTTCTTCCTGGAGAAGTGTGTTTTCCTTTTTGTTTTCCCAGTCTAGCTAGGTTTTAAATGGCTCATTGATTAGCGGAGTCATAATGTCGCTCCGCATTTCCAGCACCGGGTCGGTAATGATGCTCGTTATTCTGGTGTGACTCGATTCACTTCCCGGGAACCAGTTGTCATTGCATAATAATCTATATGCTCCCCTTCTTGCCTCCGCTTTTATGACTATGTCAAGAGGTGGGAGGTTTAGAATGGTCTCCATAGCAGCAGTTGGGGTGGTGCCCATTGCTTCGGTTATGCAGAGACATGCAGGCCTTTGGAGTTTAGATAGCTCCAGTTTGGCTTTGTTTTGTTCAACTTTTGACCACCATACTGTGGCGCCGTAGGTTAGTTTGGGTTTTATTACCATTGTGTATAACCAGTTAGTTATATGTGGTTTCAGTCCCCAAGTTTTCCCTACAGCTCCTGGTGGTCATTAGCGCACTTTTGCTCTTATTGACGGCGTAGGCAATTTGTGACTTCCTGGTTAGTTTAGCATCCAGTATAACTCCTAGATACTTGACCTCCTGGGCAAATTGTAGCTGTTTATTAAAGAAAGTGGGGGATGTAAGCCCTTCTAACTTTCTTTTTCTCGTAAAAGATATAAGTGCCGTTTTATCAGGATTGACATTGAGTTTTACCCGATTGCCCCAATCTTCAACGATTTTTAGGGCTTCTTGCATTTGCCCTGATATTAATTGTCAATTTTTCCCCACTATAAGGATGACAATGTCATCAGCATAGCCCTGGGTACAAATGCTTTTATTGCTGAGTTCATTTAGGAGTTCATCTACAACCAAATCCCACAGTAGGGGTGATAATACTCCTCCCTGTTGGCATCCTTTGGCCACTGAGACCTCCATTGTGTCTCCGCTTAAAGTGGCTTGTCTTACTAACCTGCCTTCCACGAAGCATGCCATCTGCCCATCTGCCGATGGTTTTGTCGATGTCGTGTCTTGACAGGGCAGTGTTCATAGATTCAAAGGAGGTTCTATCAAATGCTCCTTCTATGTCAAGGAATGCCACTAGGGCAATTTCTTTTTTGTTGTTTGCTAATTGGCAAGGGTCACCAGTTGGTGTAAGGCAGATTCGCAAGATTTTTCCGATTGATGGGCATGCTGGTTTTTGTGAAGTGGCTTTCCTTTTAGGAAAGTTTCCCTGACATGTTTATCAATGAGTTTCTCGATCGTCTTCATTACAAATGACGATAGGGTGATTGGTCGATACGCTTTTGCCTGGGAATAGTCCTTCTCAGGTTTTGCTATGAATACCATTCTTGCTTTTTGCCCAGTATATGGTATATAACCTGTAGCTAGGCTGACTCGTAGTAGTCTACAAAGCTCAGGGATTATGACATCTTTGCCCTGCTGAAATAAAGCGGGGTATATTCCGTCTGGCCCTGGAGCCTTATAGGGTTCAAAGGAGTCAATTGTCCATGCAATTGTTTATAGGTTACAACTGCCTTTACAATATCCCAGTTGCCTTTATTTGCTCTTGTGTTCTCAGAGTTTGCTGGCAACTGGTTTCGTTCAGTTGCTTTTCATTCTGGACCAGTGTTTCCAAGGTTTCCCTTTCAGAACTAGTGTAAGATCCGTCGGGTTTCTTAAGGGTCCCAACTGGGTTTTCTGGGATCCCTAGATAGAATTAGCTCACACATATACTATACTATAGTAGTGTGAGCTATGGTGCTAATTTTTGCGAGAAAAAAAAAGTTGCTCCGATTTCAAAAATTTTTATATATCCTTGCGTTTCAGATAATTTTAAAACTTTTTTGTTGCGCCGTCTGTCTGTCTGTCTGTCTGTAACGACCAACACGCATAACTCAAAAACCGCTTGGCTGATTTCAATGAAATTTGGTACCTAGGCTGGGTCTTGGATCGAAATGGTCCCATTTAAAAATGAACAAAATCCACCGAACACAAACCAAATAAAAGGGATAAATAAAAGATTTCAAAAATTAGAGTTTATGTGAAAATATGGCGTGTGTGATATCAAACGAAAGGTAATTGAGTCTGGAGTTAAACAAAATACATTTTGATTTATTTTAAAAAAGGGTGGGGGTATATTTCAAAAATTAGAGTTTAAGTGAAAATAGTCCGGAGTTTAACAAAATACATTTAAGTTTTTGTTTTTATTAAGGGTGGGGGTAGATTAGAAATTAGAGTTTAAGTCAAAACATGGCTTGTGTGGTATCAAACGAAAGGTAATTTAGTGTGGAGTTGAATAAAATATATTTCAGTTTTTAGTTATATTAGCTCACACGTACCCTATAACTATAGTACCTAGTGTGAGCTTAGGGGCCCATATATTGGCAGAGTTTTTTTTGGAGTCTTGCAGCTTCAGTGGTGTTTTCAACTTATTCACAGTGTTGCTCCAGGATTCTGTTTTAGCCCTGAGGATGCCTTTGTTAAGGGTGGTGAGGGTGGTATGGTATTCCTCCCAGTCACCTGTTTATTTTGCTCTGTTAAACAGTTTGCGCGTTCTTGCTCTTAGTTTAGATAAGTCGTTTATTTACCAGGAAGTATTCTTTCTGGTGTATTTCCTTACCTGTAGGCAGTTTTCATGGAAAGAAGCAATGATTGCTTCATTTATTTGGCTAGCAAGCGAAGCAGACCGAACTTATCTCTTTTGTGGTTCGCCGTCGGTTGCTTAGAAGACTTTACTTATATTCCTGATAATGCAAATAAACTCCAGTGGTTAAAAGCCCTTAATTTTAGAATGAGAAATTCACCTATTGGACATCTAGAAAATCATATAACAAATGCAAGAGAAGTCTCAAACATAAAAAAACAGGACAATTTTTGAAAATTTACAATTTCTTCAGTTCTAAACCGATTATTTTTTAGTCAATATTTTTTAAAATCATAGTACTTAAGTAAAGCTATTAATTACCTGTATTTTTAATGTATATGTGTCTAAAAAAATATATATATCCCCTAAAAATTAGTTTTTTACGTTTTTTGAAGTCAGTACAAAAAAGGTACGATGCTTAAAATGCTTGTATATATAATCGGTACTATTTTTACCATAAGTTGGAACAGTCTTGAGTTATGCTTACCGCCAGACATGATTAAAATATTCTGTAATATATTTAAAACTGTATTGTGCTGTGTTACATACACAAGGTGTTTCCTATACATTGGTAAATAATTTACGTGGTGATTGCTTGCACAATTTGAGTTTTCTATCTATTGAAAATTTTTAAAAGACTCTTTATTGTGTACCACTGGATGGATTAAAAAAAACGTGCTTTGTCCAGAACCTTCATGATTTCTGGTATTATCTGCTACCGTTATGGAAAAAAAGTTAAACAAAATTTTGTCATTGGAGACAACGCAGAAGTTATTTTGTAGTTTAAATTTCAAAAGTAGAGCGCACCGTAAAATAGTTTAGAAAATCGAAAAGGCATGACCCCTAACAGTGCCGTAACTAGGGGGGTGCGACCGATGCCCCCTCTCAGGGTGTTATCGCCAGGGAGCGCCGTCAGACGCCTTCTGATTTAATTTTTGTAGAGGGGGAGGCAACATCTAATATTGCACACGACGCTGCTAATAAAAGAATATCACAATGTAAATTCTTTGCAACCAGTTAGTTTGTTTAATTTTGTAAACACTATAGCGTAACCTAAAAATTGTTTACCAATGTTTAGAAAATACCCTAAATCACAAAACACGTATATATTTTCCAAAACTTTAAAATGGACTGAATAATTATGATAACAGTTTTCAGTGGCGGTTCCTCAATGAGTGCACGTGCACTCACAAATTTGACTTAAAAAAAATATTAAAATTTGAACTAGAAAGTAAAACCCGGTAGGTATGTGTTTGCATACGTTTTCGACGTGCTTAACTGGACTCAAATTCTGTGCACCGTAAATGTTATGTCGTATTTTAATTAAGAAATATAGAAAGAGAGGACGGCTTTTCCCTATAGAATTTTACAGTACACAGAATCTGGGCCTTACTTCGGTTCGTGCTCTTGTGAATCAATTGCGGCAATTGATGCCGCGGCCCCGTTATTTCAGTCTATGGTTACCGTTCGCTGTTAGCTAGCTTATGTGCACCTTAAATTAGTGCCATAACATATTGACCTGGCGGACCAAACCGCGACACTCTGTTATTAGTGCACTGATACAACTTTGCGCTATCGGTCGGGCAGTACATTTTTGATTTCGAGGATTTCACAGTTATGAGAATAGCGGAAGTTTTTAATTCTGATATTGATAGCATTAGCGTGCAACATTTAAAGACAGTTAAATTGTCTTCTATATATACCACACGGTAAAAAATTTTGTTTACAATGAAAACACGTTCTTTTCTTGAATAAATTGTTTTACCTTAAAACAATTTGTTTTAAATTAAAATATTTCTTTTTAGTTTAACACAGCGTTTAATCTTAAAATGAGACTTTATTTTTCTTCTTTGATTGTTTTGTTTCACAATACTACATTTTGCAACAAAGCAAATTGTCTTCATATAAGTAATATTTTGCTTCCAGAGAAAACGGTACCTTAAAATAATTCAGTTACAATTTATGATAAAACAATTTCTGTTTCACATTAAAATAAAGAGGCATTTTTTGTGCAATATCAAGAAAATATTCTCTTGGTGAATAGGAAAACACAAATTATTTTACTTCAAAGTAATTTGCTTTGATCTAAGACAATTTTTTTTATCGTGCACAATGGGTGATAAAAAATTTACTGATATCTAATTATTTCACTATTTGCTCTAAATTATATGATATAAGGGCTCACTCGATAGCCCAAAAAATTGGCCTTGGCACTCAAAAAAAATTTTTTTTTGTCAAACACACTGTGTTTATTGAATTACAATCTAGTCAGTAAGACTAATTAGCAATTTTGTTTTAACTTAATTTACTAGAAAAGTCAGATTTAAACTTAGGGTTCACTCAACAGTTCTCCTCGCTTTGTTTAGTCTGTAACTCACAATTGTGTTGTGTTTATAGCATTATTTTGTTTTATCTGTAATTCACTTAGTTTACTAGCTCAAACGGCTTCACTCTTTTTAGTCTTCGAACTAGCATAGTAATGTCTAGAAGCTGAATTGCTTCCACATTCACATGCCGATGGAGTCTATCTTCATGGCTTTTTGCGTACTTTTTTATAGTCTCTGCTACAGTTTCGATTTTTAGATCTCGATGAAGGTCACTATTTCGAACGTACCAAGGTGCATTCACAATGTTTCTTAATACTTTATTTTGGAATCTCTGTACAACTAGAATGTTCCTCTCTTTAGCATAACCCCATAGTTGAATACCATATGTCCATACTGGTTTCAGTATTTGTCTATAAAGCAGTAACTTATTATGAATTGTTAAATTGGACTTCCTTCCAATTAGCCAGTTCATTTTTCTAGACCTTATCTCAAGTTCTTCTTTTTTTTTTCTTAACATGCGCTTTCCAGCGCAATTTGGCATCAAGTGTCATACCTAGATATTTTGCCTGATTTGATATGGTACGGGAATGTTGTTAATTGTAATTTGTATGTGATTTATATTTTTGTTTGTAAAATTAACATGAATTGATTTGGTTTCATTTAATTTTATTCGCCACTTTGTGGTCCAACTGTGAACTTGGGTGACTGCATCCTGAAGTTTTTCTATGCATTTTTCAATAGATTTTTCTACCGTCAATAACCCAGTATCATCGGCAAATGTTGCTAAGTGGCAATTTTCTGGCTTTGAGATATCACAAGTGAATAATAAGTATAGATATGGGCCTAGCACGCTACCCTGGGGCACGCTTGCTTGAATTTCTCTTAAATTTGAGTATGAGTCTTTCTGTTTTACTCTAAAATGTCTATTAGATATGTATGATTCCAAAATATCCGAATATTGTTTTGGC
The DNA here is from genome assembly GCA_963576565.1 of Aspidapion aeneum. Taxonomy (NCBI): domain Eukaryota; kingdom Metazoa; phylum Arthropoda; class Insecta; order Coleoptera; family Brentidae; genus Aspidapion; species Aspidapion aeneum. The sequence goes on from OY755039.1 coordinate 11,828,844, forward strand.
AGAAACCGTTTTAGTTTAAAAATAAGGCCTTCATGCCACACTTTGTCAAATGCTTGTGCTACATCTAGAAAAACTGCAGAACAAACTTTGCCCTCTTCCAGTGCTTTTTCTATTATATTAGTAATTCTGTGTACTTGATCTATCGTGGAATGCTTGTCTCGAAAACCAAATTGATGAGACGGAATAATTTCTTGTCTTTCTATGATGGGTTTTATTCTTTTAAGCAATAATTTTTCATAGAGCTTGGATATAATTGGCAGCAAAGATATTGGCCTGTAAGATGACACGTCATGGAGTGGTTTTCCCGGTTTTGGAATCATGATAACTTTCCACAGTTTAGGTACGTACCTAAGCCTAAAAGACGCATTAATTAGGTTGCATAGTTTTACGATAGCTTTTCTGGGGAGTTGTTTTATAACTACCCCGTCAAAAAAAAATTTGTGCGCTTTTTTTGGGTGTGCACTTCTAAAGTGTGGTTTTACACTACGTGCCGCCACTGAAAGTTATTTATTTTGTACAATGGAAAATGAAACACGCTGATTACACTGAAAAAGTATATCGACAATTTTGTTAATTCTGGGTTGGAAATATCTAACTTGAATTTAAGAGTTACTCAATCTTAGCGATATGTAAATAGGTTCCCAAATAATAATTTTATGTCATGGCATTTCAAGTACGTATTTTCAAGTGTTTTCTATACACAACATGTTTGGTAACCGCTCGTACCGTTTCGGTACTTTCTCTTGGCTTGACCAACGTACTTGGGATGGTTATGATTTTGGCGGAATGAATAAGAAAATACTTAAATCACATGAGCAGCCTCTGTTTATTTAATCTGGCGTAAACCAGTTTTCACTGCATCCAATGCATAAAATATCGCAAAAACTATTCAGCTTAGGATTAAGATGTATTTCTTCTCAAACCTCATACAGGGTTCGAGAAGATTAGAGGAGTTTTGATGCATGATTTCGCAAAAATTTATGAAATCTCATCAAATCTGCTTATTTTATAATACAAGCAAAACATTAAGATTTTACGAGAGATTTTATAAGAATTTAGAAGCTCCTCCTTAAAATTTCCTTGATCTTCTTAAATCTACTATAAACTGTATTTCTCCTCAAATCTTTTACATAGTTTTTAAAGATTTAAGTAGTTTTAATGAACGATTTTGCAAAATTTTATGAAATCTTATCAAATCTTATTCCAATATTCTGTAAGATATATTCTCCTCAAATCTCCTAGATCTTCTAAAACTAACTTTTTTTCTCCTTAAATCTCATACAGAGTTTTAGAACAATTAAGGAGTCTTGATCCATGATTTTAGCAAAATTTTATGAAATCTCATCCAGTCTTCTTATTCTACAGCGTGACCAGCCTTTTATTTAGGGGTAGGACTTTTCTATGGGCCAAAAGGATTACATGGGAGAACAGTAAAGCGAAAAATCAACGTTGCCAAATAGGTGATAATATATATATTAAAATTCTGCTTGTTCCTAAAAGTAAACAATTCACTTACTTTTACGAACAAGCAGAAGAATTTTAAAGTGTTTATCAGGTTATTGGTTTTCATTTCACATTCACTAAAGTCAATTTTGATTGACTTACCACCTTAGAAGTTTAATGTTCGAAGCTTACCACAGTTTATCAATCAACAGGTAAACTATTATTCAAGTTTAGGTTTTGTGAGAGCAATTTTAATCCAACCATAACAAAGGTAATGTGGACGATAGTAACATGACGAAACTTCAAAAGTAGGTCCGCTGAGTTCAATGAGTACTTTCATTAGACAAATATCAAAATTATGAATAGTAGTGCCTCTTAAACAACAAACGAAATTTGGAAAAAAGGGGCAAACATTTACGTATTAATACATGCTATACACTATTTGTTTTCTTTCGTCCTATGGAAATTAAGCCCCCTAGAAGGGGACGTGTTCACGCTGTATAATATAAACAAAAACATTAACATTTTACGAGACTTATAAGATTACGGGAGCAGATTCTAAAATGTGTTGGATCTTCTAAAACCGCATAAAATAAATCATACGATTTAACGATACTTTTACAGCAGGGATTCTTAGATATGCAACATATTCATCCATCAAACTTCAGCTATTTTACTTTGCCCTGATTTCCCCTAGCTTGTCCAAGAGACCTAAAGTCCCTAAAAAGAATATTGTCAAAAAAGTCGCCAAGCAAAACTTTAATAAAAAACCTAAATAATTATGGTTTTGATCGGATACCTTTCAAACAGGTCGCAAGACTATCCAAAAACATTGAGCTATAAAAGATGATCCAAAGCGACCAAAACAAGGTTAGTGCACTCAAGGTTTTAGCGGTTTCGGAACAATTTTAAACCAAATTCCTATCTACCATTATTTTCTCTACGAGAAAAACCGAGGTCGATATATTCAGGAAGAATCATGTTGGTTGAGAAATGGAGAAATGTGATTCCCTAGCTTATTTTAGCTTGTTGAGAACTAGATAAATACACAGTCTGGTAAATTGATTGACCACCTAATATATTTGGCAAGGATAAAGTTATTTTCGTGACTTTTTTATAATGAAAAATTTATTGGGGATTTTTATTGCCCAAATGACAATGTGTTATTGGTCATACACAAGAGACTAAGAGGCACCTCTTTATACAAGGAACTTCAAAATGCTGTTTAGTCTTTAATTGAACACGATTTTATGGACACTCATTATGACGTTAACTCATCTCCCTTCAATATAATTTAGAACCACTGCATTGCCTCTGTATAGCACTATCAGTACTAAAGTTATCATTAGGTTTTTTTAGAAGTTCCTTATGCCAATGCATCAATGTTGAGGGGAGGGATAGATAAATACTCAGATAGTCTTGTAAAATGATTAACCAACTAATATATTTGGATAATTTTTAAATAAAAATTATTGATGATTTTTACTACCCAAATGACAATGTGCTATTGGTCATACACAAGAGACTAAGAGGCACCTCTATATACAAGGAACCTGAAAATGCTTTTCAGTCTATTATTGACCACGATTTTATGGACACTTAGGATAAATTGTATTCCTTATTCACCCGATTCTATATCATATGACGTTAACTCTTCTCTGTTCAATATAATTCAACAAGCAATGCCCCAAGCGCGGAACTGGGTCAAAATTATTTAGGGGGGGGTTAATAGTCAATAAAAAATTATATATATATATATATATATATTTTGTGAACCACAAAACCGATTTAATTTAATTTGTACCTCGATGTGCGAGGCCAGGCCTATGCAAAGCGGAGAACTTTTCTACGAATTTAAAAAAAGTCGATAAGTTTTTCGAAGGATAAGGGTAAACGAGCCTCTTTAAAAGGTCAAGTTTGATTCTGTCCACCATCTTGGATTTTAAGATGGTGGTAAATTTCGATCGTAATCTTTAAAGAGTAATCGATGTTTGCCGTCTTGCTTTTTATTTTATTAAAATCGGTTCTCTAATAATAAATTTCTTAGGTATTAAATTTCAATGATTAATAAGTTGTGCGTGGCGCACTGTGTTTCAAAATCCCAAACCAGCTAGAAAAAAATAATGTTTTGACCACGAGCAAAAAAAAAATCAGTTAATAAGCAGATATTTGTAAGTATACTATAAGTACTGTGAGCTATGGTAATCATGTCAAAAAAGTTGCTTTGATTTCAAAAATTTTTATATATCTTCTGCGTTTCACATGATTTTGAAACATTTTTGTCGCGCCGTCTGTCTGTCTGTCTGTAACGACCAACGCGCATAACTCAAAAACTACTTGCTTGATATTAATAAAACTTGGTATCTAGGTTGGGTTTCAGCTCTAGATTGTCCCATTTAAAAATGAAAAAATCCAGCGGACACAAGCCGAAAAAAAGGGTGGGGGTAAATTAAAAAAATTAGAGTTCTGTTAAAAATATTACTTGTGTGCTACTTATATTAAAGGTAACTGTGCACAAATATAAAAAAAACATTATATTTTGTTTTGTTCAGTGGTGTTACACTGGGGGGGGGGGGGAATATCTCCAATTGAACTTGTCCCCGCATTTATCGTTAAAATATTTTTAAAATGGCTAGTTTGAAACACAAATGACCCTGCATAATTATAATAAACCTACAAGGAAACAAAATGCGGGGATTGCTTAAGATATCTAGTTTGACACTGCATATTTTTTACCTTGAAATTGTACCTTAATCGTAGATAGCTAAATTTCAATACTTTATCGATTTTTTAAGGTAGAAACTGAATGAAAAAAAAAATATTATTTTATATGGATTATGTTTTTAGTAACTAATGGTAACTCTAGGTATAATTTATTTTGGCATATTTATCACCCTATATAAAAAAATTACAGTCTCGTAGAGACTACGCAGTAAATAAAATATTATTTAGGTATCTAACATATGTTTAAAATACATACACAATTTTGAAGAAAATAATGGTACGCCACTGGTTTTTTACATAAAAATTATTATTTAAATTCTCATTCTCGACTAAGCATATGTCGTTTGTTGTTTTTTTTTTTGTTTAATGTACGGTTTTCGAATAAAAAATATTAAATTCATATATTACGAGAAAAACAGTTCATTATTTTCTTTAAAAATACCGAGGGTAATTCCCGCGCGAAACGCCTTTTAATAAATAGAAACTATGTACTAAATTTCACACAAATATTTACAGTACTGTCACAGATATAAATAAAATAGTTTTTTTTTTGAAACTCTATAATATCCTGTTTTTAGTTAAGACGTTTAAGACATAATCACCGGTATTTAGTAAAGGGTCTACAGTGCTAAGTGCTACAATCCTAGGTCTACAAGTCTAGATTTTGGTTGAAGGTTTAACTTAACTTTCCCGTTAATGCAATAGTTTTTAATATTTATATAAATTGTTCATAAATACCTTGCGATATGGGTCATCTTTTTTCGTTGTAACAAAGACATTATTTCCACGTAAAGGTTAAAAATAAATAAAAAGAATATAATATTTTGGTTTAAAAAAGGTAGCCATATTTAAACCTCCAAACGTCACTAGGAAATAAAAACGGTGTAAGTCAGTGTCAGCTCTCCGCTATGTTTTACATGTTAATTTTTTAGACAAGTTAGTTTTAGATAATTAAATCGATGTTCAGCTATTTTGGGGGATGTGTAATTGAAAACGGATTCTTATACTTCTTGTGCTTTTTACAATATTTAAATATTGGTATTTAATACGGTATTGATTTACAGATGTAGTTTTCAGTTATTTATGTATTATGTAGCTTTGGAAATTTTTGTATATATTTTTTTTTATCAATCATGGATTATTTCTATTCTTTTTCGTACTTTAAACCACCCCTCAGGGGTGGTAATATAATTTGAGACTATTTTTAACGGGAATCCTACGACTGCACGGACTACATTTCCAAAAAATGACTTTTCGTTACAAAATTTTTATGTGGTTTTGCTTTATTTCTAAAGTTAATTTGAATTTATGTGAGATGAAACTCACTGAGAAATGCTTACTATCATATTGCACATTAGGGTGAACCAAATCTTTGCAGTTATTTGACCTGTGAGTATTAAAAAAATACACTTAAACCGGTCGGTATCAAGTCTATAGACTAACCCAGTCAACAATGCTAAGTCTTAAGGTCTTAGTAAATACTGGTGAATATGTTCATACAAATATTTTCTCAAAATGGACCCAATAATTACCTTGTTAAATATTAACATGTTATTCAATAACACCCTGCATATCTGGAAATATATGAATTATTCATATGGATGATTCTACCAAAAGTGGGCATTTTTGGTCATTGCCTTTAAATAACAGTACAGCACAGTAAATAATTTAGTTTTTTTAAATTTATACTAATTAGGTGTAAGCTAAGAAACATTTATTTTCCCGAATTTCAGGAATTATTGCATAAAAATTCCAGAGTACCAGAGGAATGAGTTTTTTTATGGTTTTCCAATTTAAATCAAAATCTATTTAGACTACATAACTTAAGTTTTATATAAACAAAGTTCATATATTTATAATTTTAAAACAATCAACAAAAAAATTATACTATTGATATCAGTCGAATATTTACTTACCAGAGGAATGATAATTGAAGCGTTCCTTTTTGATTTCTCCGAAAAAAACTAATTTTCTGCCGAAAATAAAAAGATCTATAACTTAAACCAAACTAAAGTTGACATTATCTGTCACAACTTGTCACCCTCAGAAGTAAATTAGATATCCAGGGCCGTCTCTTTCTTTAGAAATTAACCGGTGGTGTTCACAAATATTGTGTTATTAAAAATGGAGCACGTTTAAAATTGTGAAATTTTCCGGAGAAGATGTAAATTCGGATTTTCAAAAATATGACTGCAAACTTAAGTTTTATTAATTTTTTGATAAATAGTTAAGACTTGGTTAAATATTATTTATTAGGATATTTTTTTCAATCTGAGTTTTTAATATTTGGTTTGGAACTACACCAGAGGAATGAGGTATTTGCTTTGTAATAAAAAAAATTATAAAGTTGCAATTTTTTTTATACATTAAACTCAAATGCTTCATAAAGAACACATTTCGTTTTAAATCTTATAACTAAAACTATGCTTCATTTGCAGTCTGTGTTTGAAAAATATGCATTCCCACTCCACAGCACCATTTTTGTAGAATCACCCATATATGAAAATTTTCTACCAAATTCTGTTTTGCAACACTGTGTGGCGGAAATAGAGGTATTTTTTTAATAAAAAATATTCTGCAACATAAATAAACGAGCGAATTTGAAGGATAAACTATGTGTAATTTTCTGCACAATCTTGGATCTTAAAATAGTGGACAAAGATTGCTGCTTGAAATCCTGATCAATTTTCTGCAAAGTGCAGTTCGTTCTATTAAAATCGATCTTATAGTTCAAAAGTTATAACAAAAAAAATTCTAGCCCCTAAAGGATGTTAATATATGCGCAGGATTTTAGGATGTGATCGTAGGGATTTGTAACCATTTTCTACTTATAACAAGCTATGTTTTGTGCGGATTTTTTAAAGATCTTTCGGTATATAATTGCTGGAGGTTTTGAAGGAGTAGCGGGTGTTTTTCTCCCCAACTTCTACGTTACTGAAAAAATACACAAAAAAATAAGCTTTTAGGTCGACCGTTTACGAGAAAATTCAACTTCTATGTTGAAAAACATGATCGATTTCTTGAAACAAAATTTTTAGCCCACACGTATAATATATAAAAAAAGTTAGCCCGATTTCAAATTTTTTAATATTTCTTTGCGTTTTAGATAATTTTGCTGTCTGTCTTAACGACTAACGCGCATAACTCAAAAACAACTCGCCCGATTTTAATGGGATTTGGTAGCTAAGTTGGGTTCTTGGATCTAGATGGTCCCATTTAAATAAATAAAACCTACCGAATACCAGCCGAAAAAATTGGAGTTCTGGTAAAAATATTACAAGTGTATTATATTTAAGGTAACTGTGCATGAAGATAAGAAAAAATGCATTATACCTTGTTTTGTTTAGTGATGTTACAATGGGGGAAGGGGGGGGGGAATCTCCAATTGGACTTGTCCCTTAGTAGCTGATAGGGGATTGTTTTCGCGAACCAAAATAGGTAAAAATTTCATTATACATTAATCGTGTGAGCTTGGGTGCCCATTAATTGACAGAGTATTTTCTTACTCATTAAACAAAATCTGTATCTCAAAAATGGTGCATTTTGGAGGGTAAGTTAGAAACTTTTTTTTCATATTTTTGTTCGAGTTATCACATCCTGAAGTCCTGCGCATATATTACAAAACACCCTGTATAGGTACAAAAAAAACATTTAATTTTTTTTTTTCAGTCAAAGCTACAAAGCAAAATAACTAACATAAAGAGGTTCTTGTAAAACTGTATTTGTAATATAGATAGGCAACTCAACAAACTTAATAAAAGCAGCGGACAGATAGAGTGCCGTATATTCATGTAGTTCCAATGGTGACATGTAGTTCCAATGGTTTGTTGGGTTGCCTATCTGTGTACAAGTTGTGTAATTGATTTTACGCAGGTTTAAAAAATGTGACATCAGAACGTAGCACTGCAATTTTTTGGGACAACCTTTTTTGCGCCCCCTACCAAACATATTTTATGGGTACGCCCCTGCTTTGGATCTTATCTGCTTGTAGCATTCAAAATAATAAACAAAAAACGGTGCCCGTACGTCTCGTTCTTGTGAACAATTTTTGCAACAGGTGCACATCTTTAAACTACGGTATACAGGCTACAGTTGAATATACCTCATCTGCTTGAGGTACATGCAGCTTTTCATGCAATTTATACTAGGTGATTCACTTTAAATTTCCTTTCCCTCCATTTTGCCCGATTCTGGGAAGAGATGGGTAGAGAAAAACTACATGAGTTTTATCATTTTTTTCAAGCCTTGAGATAGTATCCTAATAACAAATTTTGGCAGCAACTGTCTTACATTAATAAACAGCCCCAAAAACGAAATCAAAAAACCCTTCTTTTATTTTGGTATTTTGCCTGGTTTCAAAAATACCCATGCGGCGGGCATATTCATATCTATCACCTGGAATAGCGATTCGTACGAGCCCGAACTCAGTTCTTATCCATCACATGTTATATTCATATCTATCACGTGGTATCGCGCATCAAGCGAGCTCGAGCGCAGCTCTTATCCATCACATGTTATCAACGCGTCTTCATAACCAGCATGTGCAATCGCGATATTTTAGTACAATTAATAATTTTTAAATACCTACTCTATCTAAATGCAATTTTCACCATTTTTGTGTGTGTCTGTCATCACGTAACTATTGCCAAGCTGATTTTGATGAGGTGGTAAAAATAATACGAACCGAACCGAACCATTGTTCCGAACCGATCCAAACCATTGTTCCGAACCGAACCGAACCATTGTTCCGAACCGAACCGAACCGAACCGAACCATTGTTCCGAACCAAACCGAACCGAACCGAACCGAACCGAACCCTAAACAGTGAATACAACTTACCTCCGTTTCTTCTTCCGTTGACAAGTTCACTCTGAATGAACAATCATCAATGTGATGCTATGTGTTGAGGGTAAAAATAAGCTAATATTTTTTGCAAAATAAGACAAAAGCACATGGCTCGCTACACAGCTGAAGGTGAACTAACATCTTATTTTCGCGATTGCGTGTGCTAGTTATGAAGGCGCGTTGCTTAACAAGTGATATATAAGAACCTAGGTCGGGCATACGTTCGGGCTCTCCCGGTTCGCTATTCCAGGTGATAGATATGAATAGCATGCGACGGCGCATCGGCGGCGCATATATCTAAGTTTTAAAGTTAGGTAACTCGTAAATACAGAGCTGAAGCCCGAATGGAAAAAAACTTCAAAAATAATTCGATAAAGGTATTTTAAAAAATTTATTGAAAATACTTAAAACAAGGTATAACTTGACCCACTCCTCCTATTAAAAATACAGGGATAAAGTTTCTACTTCGAAGAGGATGCGTGCTACAAAAATTTCAATATTGTCCCCCTTGCTAACAAAATCGAATTGTCCGAGGAGACCATAATTTTATTTTATTTATTTTATTTTATTTTTCTATTTCAACGGTAGAGCCAATTTAGAATATTATTACAGAGTAATTAATTAATAACACGATGGCAAAAAAAAAGTAATAAAACTAATAAAAACAAACAAAAAAAAACAATAATAAGAAACTAGGACTTTGGAAAATTGACCAAAGACAAAAAATTTCCTTTTTTATAAAAATATAGGAACTGTAGGTTTTACTATAGTAATTCCCTAATACTACCCTTAAAGGAACTGAGACTGGCTGCGAATGGATCAAGATTGTTTTGGTTGTACAGACGAAGAGTACGAGTCAACGGTGAATAATAGCCATAATTGGCATGATGAAAGGGAATGCGAAACATTGACGAGTTATGCCTACGCTGAATAGTGTTAAAACCGATAATCTCCAATAAAGAAGGACAAAAGCAGATACCGTTGAATATTTTATAAAAAGTTATAACATCAGAATATGTCCTTCTTCTTTCCACAGTATCAAGTCCAAATGGCTGGCTAATGGCATTATAATTTATGTTATAATTGTTGTTGTAAATGTCAATATCAGCCCTGAATGCAAGAGAACGAAGAAAAGTTCTCTGTACAGATCAATGTGGCAGGCATAGTGTGGTGACCATACCGCTGACGCATATTCCAGTACAGAACGAACTAGTGAGCAGTACAATAGCTTTAAACAATATGGTGATAACTCGGAGCTGTTACGAGTGACAAAGCCATGGGTTCGCATACCCTTTTTAATAATATCGTCATAATGAGGCCTAAATGACAACTTGCTGTCAAATAAGACACCCAAGTCCCTAACTGCCGCTACTGATTCAAGAGCAGTACCATTTATGACATATATGCTGAATCGAATTAGATGATCGACTGAAACTGATACTTAGGCATTTTTTAACATTTAAATCTAGACCATTATTACTACACCACTCACCAATGTTATTAAGATCACTTTGAAGCAACAAACAATCAAGATAAGTTTCAATCAACCTAGAAAGCTTAAAATCATCATTTTCTTTGAGTTTAACCAGGATATATAATATTTTGTTCAATACGTGAACCTGCTACAGGCAAAATTATTATGAACAACGGGACTGGTTCACTCTTCATCATGAAAATTTTAAGAGTTAAAATGAAATTAAGTAGCAGCACAAATCCAAAAAGAAGTCACTAAATATTGTTATCCAGGTGTGGTTAAATCAAGTTTAGACTAAAAAGCCGAATAAATGGTAAAGTATTTTTGAATAAAAAAATGTTTTTAAATTGATTAATTAGATGGTTAATTTTGTATCACTGAAGACATGCGTCTTCGTGGTATCTCGGGTAGGAACGCCGCGCCGCCGGCACCGCTTGCCGTGCAATCGATACGGGTTTGATTTTCGGCTTTGCCATTGCGTGTTTTATGCGTTTTTTAATTAGCTTACTTTGTTAACATCACGTTTGAATTGAATTGTAGAAACATTGGTGATTTTTTGTTTATAGCTCGAGTAGTTTATGAGATACTTAGCTCAAATTCAGCGTGTACATTTAGCTATAGGAATGACACTATTAGACTTAGCCAAATGATAGTATAAATCTTTTTCAGGGGTCATGTCGCCTTTTCCCTCGGATTTTTTTATAAACTATGTTTATATGAACTTTTTGTCTTGAAATCACTCAAAAAATTTAACATTAAAATTATGTTATTAAATTTTTAAACACCCAGTATAACTAGGATATATTCAAGAAATGTCGAAATTAAAATTGCCATGATTTTTATTCGTCTTTATTATTTGATTTGCGTAATAATATTTTAAGCTTCGTTTTTGGCGCACCCTGTATAAAAATTTTAGTATTTTCAAAATGCGCGCCGATTTTTTCCTACAAGCATAGATTGGTTTAGTTTTGCACTTTTGCTCTAGGTATTAGATACATACTAATAAACCTATTAAATTCACAAAGCAAACGCTGAGAAGACACCCTGTATTTATAGGTACTTCAAAGGCAGAAAAAGACAATCCGTGGGAAAATTCTGTACGTTCTGCTTCGGTCAAACATAAAAATAAGCATTGAAAAGGCTTTTCTGGGAAAAGCTGTAAGTACACACAAGGAAGATGCAGCGCTTTAAAAATGTAATTAAAAATAATAGCTTATTAACTGATTATACGCGTGCACCAACATACGGGCTGAGAGAATACCCTCCAGAAAATAAAAGCGACATAAAAACTTATTAAAAAAGTTACGTAATGTTGATATTTCTCGAAATAGGCCGATTTATATTCTATACGAGGATAATGGTGAAAAGGTTTAAACACGGGGCAACGCCGCTTTTAAGAACACTCTTGTCCTTCTCCGTGAACGCGTCAACATTGTTGTTTCAATAGAGGTCTTGATCACTTTAGAATGCGATTCGCAAAGTGATTCAAATTATTAAACTGAATAGACGTAACTTTCCGCCAGTGCCCGGGCCCCCCCCCCCCCCCCCCCCCGAAGCTAAGATTTTTTTAGATATTTTCCACAAATTTCCTGAATACAAACATAAAATAGCATAAAATACGGACTCATGTGGTCTCGGGCCCCCCCCCAAACTGCCTCGGGCCCACCCCGAAACTTTTTTCTATATACGCCACTGCTTTCCGCCATGAAGTTCAATTGGGGAAACAGAAAATCTTGAAGACCGAATATTGACCCCGCACGCTGTTCAATGCGGTAACTCCAAAAAACATTGAAGTTGTAACCGAAGATCGTCTAGTGACCTATGATGAAATCTAAATGAGTTACAGCAGATGTGCGGACGATTGTGATACGTATCGTATAAGCACAAGGAAGCGATGTTCTGGAACTATAAGGTGCCCAGGGGTAAGAGGTTGAAGATCGTGTGGGTCTGAAGAGGCAGGAGATAAAGAGCGACTATTAAGTACGGCTTCTATGCGACAGGTAAGGGTGGACATCTCCATGATAGACAACTTCTGGTCGCCGACAACTCGTACAAAGTGAGTTTTAAAACTTTTGACGCCAGCTTCTGCCAGGCCATTGAAATGTGGACTGAGAGGAGGTCCCAGATGCCAACGAATAGAAAGTCTGGTGGCAGCACTTCTTGCGTAATCCAGTAATTGGTTACGAAACCCTATAAAATTACTGCCTTGATCTGACCAGCATTGCGTCACGCTTCCGCGTCTGGAAATGAATCGATGGAATGCACCTACGAACCCTTCGGTGGACAGTTCCATGGTTAATTCCAAATGCACACAATGTGTGGCCGTACAGACAAACACACAGACATACGATTTGAAAGCTTTACAACCACGGTAACGATGAGGAATCACAAAGAAAGGTCCACAAAAGTCGATAGCTACACTCGAAAAAGGTTTAAGTTGATTGATTCGATGAGCGGGAAGTGAACTCATTATGGGCGGTCTATAGGGTTTAGGGTTGATTCTAAAACATTGCAAGCACTTGGATATGGTTCTTTGAATTGCCCGTCTGGCAGATAATATCCAAAATTGCTGTAAAAGCAGATTATGTACTGTTTTAAACCCAGGATGAAGATATTGTCGATGATTTGGTCAGAACATTCGGGTTTTTCGCCAAACAAGGAGTAAAATTTTTACTTCATCCCTTTATTCTTCAAACTTACCCGAGTGTGACTATCTAAAACCGTTAAGGAAAACTGGTGGGCAATTTAGCAGCGACAGTAAAGCATTAAGCTGAAATATCTTTTCCAAAAAGTGCAGGTCAAAACTGTTTATTAAATGGTTTTATCAAACAAGTGTAGAAAATTCGGAAGAGAACAAATTTAAAAAAATTTAAACAAATGTTTTATTAATACAAGGTCTATCGAAAAGTTTTCAACATGACCTATATATATATATATATATATATATATATATATATATATATTTAGAGGCGGAGAGATATCAGACATTTATTTTTACTTTTTGTTAAAAGAAAAGATCTCTACATAAGATTTTGTATCAGAAAAAGATATAAAAATCATTACCAAAACGTCATCGTTATTGAAAATTAGGAATTGTTAATACAAATGTAGTAGTACATTGAAATGTACTGACAGTGTAAAACATATTATTACGACCAATGCAGCACCGATAAGACAACGTTTATATCTCACCGGTAATCCAAAAATTTTTTGATTAGGAAATCGATGAAATGCTAAAGCTGAATGTAAAAGAACGTAGTAGCATTCCATGGACATCACCTTTGGTAATGTTTTAAAATAAAAATAACAAGAAATATAGATTCTCTGTAGATTGTCGCAATTTAAACTTTGTAACCTCAAGTGATATTTATCCTATACCACTAATAAAAAGATTGTCTACTTTGGATAATAAGTTGGCAAGTGCCAAATCAAGTGTAATCAAAAAAACTATTACGACCAATGCATCACCGATAATACGTTCATAAAAAAACTTGTTGATGAGGAATCGATGAAAAACACCAAAAATTTTGATTCTGCGTAGAATATCGCAAGTTACACTCTGTAACATCAAGTGATATTTATCCTTAACAACTAGTAAAAAGATGCAAAACACTGGTCAACTTTAGATAATAAGAGTGTACGAAAGTACCAATGAAAGAGACATCAAAAAAGGCCTACTCCAGTTTAAGAGATGACGATTTGGACCTCATAATGCACCAGTCACGTTGCCAAGACTCATAGATAGTATTATGGGCAATGATTTAGATCTCCATGTGTAAGTATGTATATCTCGATGACCCTGTAATTATGACATAGAGTTTTTCTGAACATCTTAGTCTGGAAAGAAGTCCTGTGTAGATGGTTAAATGGAAAGGAAGCAGTAGGTTGGAAACAATGTCAACTGTGTAGGCAAGAAACAACATATTTATGCTTTCTAGTCGGTGGGAGAGGGAATTAAAGTGAACCCTAACAAGAATAAAGCTAAGTTAAAACTCAAAAGGCTAAAAACCCTCTGAGAATTAAATAGAGTTGTTACAATATCTTAACATAGGTATTTCATTCAGAAATAATTACCGATAATAGCCCCAATATGAAAGAACTTTTAGTGACTGCACTGATTCTTACATGCCCAGATTACTCAAAAGAAATTGAAATTTTAACAGAAGAATCATGATTTGGAAGTAAGAGTGATGCCAAGGCGTACCTTCATGCCCCTGCAACCTAAGTATTGTATCTCATCTTAATTAAAATGTGACAAATTAAAGTAAATTTGGTGCCCGTAAAATTACAATTCGCAATTTTTTGTGGCTAGCGGGTAAAATAATTTATATTGTATTCTGCTGTGGGCTTTATTTTCACGAGGTTTTCAGATTGATTGGCACTTCACCACCAGTTGTTGACAGTTAACTATGCTGTTCTAAAGGACTCATCAAATCACCGTTTGGCATACATAGGCAACCACATTAAGTCAACTGTGAAAAAAATATTGAACCTATCATAAAAGAAACTAAATTAGGGAAGAAACTTGCATCATAGCGACAATGCGGTAAGCGGACATGCAAGGCGTACACGAAATGCGGGCGCCCTCTACAATAGATTATTGTATGTATTGGCGCAATTAGGGGGGACCAGGGGGACTTAGCCCACCAAGCTGAAAAATAGGCCCCTCAATTATACTTGAGAAACTAACCAGAACTTTTGCACTTTGTCCCATTTTACCCGAAAGTTTTTTTTTTTAGAATAGTACTTAATTTTTTCAAAATTTTTATCAAGAGTTTTCAATTGTGGTGCCGTTTTTTTCAACAAGTATCCAACTTTTATAAAGTTTTCACCTGTAGACACATTTTTTTCATAAAGTATTTTAGATTTCACGCTGCCGTTTCTTCAAAAGATTCCTAATTTTCTTAAAATTTTACCTATAATAATATCTAAAATAAAATTCCGTGTCACGATTGCTTTCAAAAAAGTTTAATTTTTCTAAAATGTTTGCATACCGAACAATTTTTTTCAAAAATTTCCAGTAGTTAATTGAATTTTTTTCTTGTTATCTTGAGGTGTATTAAGGCAACTTATCCTAACCCTTCTTTCTGTAGTAGTATTTTTGCATTAGATAGGTTGAGGGGGCTGAAACTGGTCAAGATCGTTGCGCCCCTGATCATCCGTAAGCTTAAGCAGTGTGGGAGTATATATACTGTTCGTTATTTTTTAACCCTTTGAGCTTCATGTGTACCATTTTTGGTACACATATAGTTATTGAAATGGACCAAGAGTACCATTTCAGGTACACGGATTATTGATCGATATTTTAAGGTTGTGATAACGCGGGGCTCACGGATTGCATTAATTCTAATGAATAGGATGTTTGGTCTGGTTAAATGTTTTTGTGGCTGGTCCGAGGTTCTGTCGAGAAATGGCATCACGAGGGCATTTTGAAATCTAAATTTATTCGGAAATCGGAAAAAATATAGTTTCTATGGGTGGGAGTCAAAGTGTTTAATTTTAAAAAGTAACTAAATCTCTCTTAACTCCACCATGTTAATACCTGTTCTGTTCAAGTTGTGCTTCTTGCTGCATTAAAGGCAAAAGTTTATTTACCTTTAAAACGCGCGAGATAAAATGAAGATGCATTGATTGCCGTTAATGCGTACTTAATTAATTTTTGTACGGGCATACGTATGTATGTCGGTAGGTATGTAGCACTTTTATCTCCATAATATATCTTCTCTCTAGAAAAGCCGTACCATACGCATTTGTATAGTGGAATCAGAAAATTTGGCACAGCAAATTCGGCGCAGCCAACTGGGCGCAGAAATAACTTGTCGTAAAAATAGATTTTTCGATAACACTTTTAGTTATTTTTTTTTGCATTGCATTTGCATAAACGTTCTCTTAACAATTACTTAACTTTTTGGCCTTTTGGGAGCACTATTCTAATATTTTAACTCTCATGAGAGTAGCACTATTTCTGGGTTTCTGGATATACCAATCCTACACATAAGATAAGACCAGATGTCCCAAAGAACATATATGGACCAACTCTCGAGGTAGTCATACAGGAGAGAGCAGCATGATCTGGACAAAACAACCCACTGCCACAGAAATGATTGATCTGGTACACGGACGGATCAAAGACTGACGAAAGTAGTGGGGCAGGAATATACGGAAAAGTGCCTAGGAGACATTTGCATTTTCCACTAGGACATTACCCGACAGTCTTTCAAAATAGAAATCTTGACCATCCTACAGTGCGCAAGAGAGAATAAGGGAATGGAACACTTCGGTGAGACCATATCTATATACTCAAATAGCCACGCGGCCCTCAGGGGCGAATGTTACCTTAAAGCTAGTGCAGGAATGCCTTTATGAATTAGTGAAATTGGCAGAACGCAATAGAATGTTTCATTAATTCTTATGAATAGGATTTTTGGTCTGGTTAAATGTTTTTGTGGTAGGAAGGTTCTTATAAAAGATTTTCCCTTTAGACCCTTGCAAAAAAATGACTTTTTCCGCTTCACGACTTCTGCTATTGCACAGAGTTTTTTTGAAATTGTTGTATATAAAATGCTATACGATGAAATATCGGCAAAAATCAACATGAGTTTCTAACAAACAAATCTACTTTTACCAATCTGGCTAACTTTGCGCAATATATTCATAAAGCGTTAAATTAAAAGGCACAAGTTGATATTATTTTTACTAACCCAGAAAAAGCTTTAAACAAAATTAGGTACAGTATTATAACAGATGGTCTTAGAGATATGGATGTCTCGTCATTTTTAATTACGTTAATAATATCATATCTGGGCAGCAACAAAAGCAAAATATATCAATATGTCAAAATTTAAGGCTGCAAATCTGAAAATTATGCAAGTTCATCAGGAGTTCCTCAAGGTTCAAACCTTGGGCCATTGCTTTTTATAGTTGCATTGTGGCATTTGCTGATAATTATAAATTATTTTTTAAAATTGTCTGTTTAGATGATTACAAAATAGTTCAAAATGTGTTCCGTAAGGTAGCAGATTGGTCAAGTGATAATAGCTTTAACTTAAACATAGTTAAATGTTCTTGTATATCTTTACTCGTAATAAAAATACTATTAATTTTACACTTACCTTAGATACATATACTTCTGACAGGATTTGGGGGCATATTAGATGACAATATGTCGTTCTCCGAACACAATATAATAACAAAAATAAAGAACACTCAAATAGTTTCAGGACTTATTACTTTTAGTACTGATGTTAGTCTCAAAATGTTTGATAGTTTGGCGTTGCCAATAATAGAATATTATAGTGTAATATGGTCTTCACAGTATCAAATTTGGATAAGTGCTATTGAGGGAGTACAACGTAGATTTTTAAAATGTAT
Source organism: Aspidapion aeneum (assembly GCA_963576565.1). Lineage (NCBI taxonomy): Eukaryota > Metazoa > Arthropoda > Insecta > Coleoptera > Brentidae > Aspidapion > Aspidapion aeneum. The sequence continues at coordinate 11,846,701 of OY755039.1, forward strand.
ATTTAATAGAAAGTTTGATTTTTACTCCCAACGTGGCTGTAAAAAATATGCCTCTGTACAATGTCTAAAATCCTAAAAAATGATATTGATTGTCTGGAAGTATTGAATCAGCTCCCTTTTTTGTCAACAGATTGAATTCTAGAAGTAAAGGTGTATTTTACTTAGCTTATCCAAGGACTAATCTTTTTAAGAGTTCTGCTATATATAGTTCGTACAATCCCTCTAATCAGAATGCCTCAAATATTGACATTGATAATATCACATTAAAAGCATTTAAGAAGATATTAGATAAGAAACTTCGAGAGGATTAGTGATAAGTTTTGGATCTCTTGCGCGGTTGCCAGGTGGCTACTGCTCCAATAGAATAGGAAGGTTACTTCGGTCGGGTTCGGTGCAGACTCCGAACCTATCAATAAGTGTGATAAGTGTATTTTATATGTACCTAATTCTTTGTGTTTATTTTAGTACCTGTATCTGTAATTGGCGTAACGCTGTTGATTCAATAAATAAATAAATAAGAATTTAGTTTAATATACCAATACCGCCACTGCTTTTAAATATACCAATTATAAATTTTGATCCAAAACACACAAATTAATTTTTAGGACTCCCTATACGATCTGGCTACGGAATATAGTGTGTTACTATGAGGAAGTGTTTTCTTAGACTGTTAAAATTATTTTATATTGGTTATTGGTTTTACATCAAATTAAAAATAGCATTTGATTCCTATTAACAACACAAATCGGACTTTCATTTTAACGACTACTTACTAGTTTTATAAATATTTTTTTTACAAAATATGCACATTGTAGGACTAAACATTTATTAAAGACATACGACTCAAATCTTCGTTACAATCATCAAAACTTCCATATTTGAAACATGGACATACTCAATGAGGGGCTTCGGTCCAGGGCTCCCAAGCCTAAGACTTTTTTAAATACTGTCTGCATATTCATGAAAAAAAAATAAAAATATGGCATTAGGGGGTCTCGCCCCCCCCCCCCCCGAACCGAACCGAACCGAACAGAACCCCCCCCCCCAAAGATATTACTGGATGCCCCACTGCTTGACACTTCAAAATCCAACTTCTCAGCAAAATGAAAGATATGCCAAAAGTTACTAGTCATAGTATGCTTTACCGGTTTGAACAAGTACAAGCCTGTGGCAAAACACAATAAGGTTGACTTGCTCTGTGTTTAAGGGCATCATGGCATTCCTACCCATGGTGGAAGCGGCATGTTCTTTATTAGGACATAAGTTGGAAGGTGCTCTCCTTAAAAGTAAACACTCTCAGAGCGAGGTCCTTTCTTACAATTGAAAGAAAAAATAAGATGGGATTGTAAAAATATCGAAGAATAATTAAAGAATGTAAGTATAATTTTGAAGTTTGGTAGCATAAAATGATACTATTACTTACTAAACTAGTCGTTCATGTTTGGGGTTCCCTGGTGGTCCAGATAGGAGAGTTGTCTGGAATTTAACGGTGTCAGATGTGGACTGTAATTTTAAGGGAATAAGGTCATAGGCTAAGCTGGTACAAGGGATTCTGAAATGGTCTAGTTTACCTTCTAGGTTAGTGTAGCAATAAACAAATGTATGTAAGGTAAAAATAATGCATTTTCACTTACCATTTTTATACAGGAAGCGGAACTCATGGGAGGACACGCTGTTTAACCGTATTCTTTGCACCCACATTCATGTGGTAGGAGAGTCGCTAACACGCGTGTATTATCGTTCGAAGGCGAAACGGTTCTCTCTTATGCGGCAGCAGGTATCGCTGCTGCGTTCATTCTCCCACATGGCGCCCAGTGGCGTCGTTAATCCATAGGCGTAGGAGAAAAGGGAATAAGTAGGAGGGAATGAGATTACGAAGGTCCATATTAAAGGAACTAGGAACCTTAGTAATTCAAAATGCATTTTATGTAAAGTAAATCAATTATAGCAAATTGTAATATTTGCCTTTAAAACCGCGGGAGTTTCAAATGCAAATAACCCAGTAATTTTAAGTACTTAATTAGTTAATTAATACTAAATAAACAAAAAATAGAAAATGCTCTAGTAAATCACCAAATAGCCTAATTCGAACCAATTTGGTAAATTATAGTAAAAAGAACATATTTACAAAAAGGAAGGCGGGACGAACCATTTCCCACCCCCCTGAGAATGCCCAGGGGCATTTCAGAGAGTTTAATTTGTAGGCAGGGCGCATAGTTTTACCAAAGGCCGTTTGTAGGTACCTTTAGTAGTCTTTACAATAGCAACCCGTGGAACATTATCAGAACCTTTAATAAGGTCTTCAATGCGGCCTAGGGGCCAATCCAATGGAGTGGAATTTTCATCTTTGATCAGTACCATAGTACCAATATCAATGGAAGCAAGAGGTTGGTGCCATTTGGCTCGCTGTTGCAAAGTGTGCAAATATTCGCGATGCCAGCGAATCCAAAAATCGCGGTGCATTCTTTGCAACAGTTGCCACCTGGACAGCCTGTTTAACGCAATATCGCAGTAGTTTGGATCGGGTATTGTACCTGGAGGCCTCAAATTTAAAAAATTATTAGGAGTCAAGACCGCCAGATCAGTAGGATCGGTGCTTAAGGCACATAAAGGACGTGAGTTCATTATGGCTTCAACTTGGGTTAAAACCGTATTTAATTCCTCATAGGTGAGTATTTGATTTCCAACTACCCTGTGAAGATGAGTCTTTAAAGATTTAATGTTTGATTCCCAAATGCCTCCCATGTGGGGAGCAGCAGGTGGGTTAAAAGACCAAACTATACCTTCCCCCTTCACGCAATCAGAAAAAATTTGTCGCAAGTATTTTTCAGAGGCCACGAAGTTGGTCCCGCAGTCTGAAGAGATCTTTGAGCATAGTCCTCTTCTAGCTATGAAGCGGCGCAGAGCAGCCAGAAAGGCTTCTGATGTCATATCAGAGACTAACTCTAAATGCACGGCTTTAACAGCGCAACAGATAAATAAACAGACATATGCTTTCATGGGTTTTGCACCTCTGGTCCGACCAAGAGTAATCGTGAACGGACCACAAAAATCTATACCTACATTTTCGAACACCTTTGCTTCGGAAACTCTAAATTTCGGTAGGTTACCCATAGGGGGTTGAAGGGAGTTAGGTTTAGTTTTCCAGCAAGTATGGCAAGAACTTAAAACTTTTCTCACTACCTTTTTAGCAGACAATACCCAGAAGTTTTGCATTAGTAAAAAAGTTGTGGTCTGTATACCACAATGAAGATTGCTGCGATGCAAATCTAAAATCAGTAATTCAGGGAATTTTGCACTAGAAGGCAAAAGAATTGGAAATTTTTTATCGTATGATAAATTTGAATGGCATAAACGGCCTCCAACACGAAGCAAATCGTAGCTTTCATTATGCAAAAATGGACATAATTTTTGAAAAGCTTTTGGAAGCTGTTTCTTATCTTTTAGTAATTCAATTTCTTTTTGGAAAGAAAAAGATTGTACGCATTTCGAAATAAAAAGTAAGCTTTTGTAGTAATCCTGATTTGTAAGGTAATCAGTAGCAAAATTGTATGAGGGATTTTTAAACCTTTGTAACCCTCGCAAAAAGTAAGCAACTATTCTCTTAATTTTAAAAAGAGAACTGTATTTTTCAAACAAGTTGTTTACATAATATTCAACTGTTTGTTCGCAAGTAAAAACGTTAAAAATATTTTTTCGCTGTTCTTCCAAAACTGCATTCCCATCGTAAGTAACTGTCATAAAATCCCAAGTATTTGTAGGTTGGTTTAGAAAAGAAGGCCCTTCTAACCAAAAATAACATCTTTGTAAATCAGAGGGATACATTTCCCTAGTACCGCAGTCAGCAGGATTTTGTTCAGTAGGAACATAATGCCAAAACTCAGGGCTAATTCTTCCTTGTATATAGGCAGTTCTATTCGAAACAAATGTTTTAAATTTGTGAGGAGATCCCTGAATCCAAGATAAGGTCACTGTGCTATCAGTAAAAGCAAGAATTTTATCAAATTTAATTTTTTCCGAGAACGTTTCTAGTAAAAAATCCATTAATTTAGCCAACAAAACAGCTCCTAAAAGCTCTAGTCTTGGTAAAGTTAGTTTACGACGCAACGGTGCGACTCTAGATTTACTACAAACAAAAAAAACTTTAATGTTTCCATCAGAATAAAAAATTCGAATATAAGCGACAGCACAATAGGCCCGTTCTGAACTATCGCAAAATCCTACTAGCTGGATTTGACTAGCATTAGGCAAAATTATTTGACGAGGAATTTTAACAGAATGCAAAAACTTTAATTCATTTTTAAATTTTTCCCATTTAAAAACAATTTCCGGACTGACAGGGTCGTCCCAGTTTAAGTCTTCTGCCCAGCAGTATTGAACAATTAATTTTAAAATTAAAACTATTGGCGCCAAAAAAGACAGAGGGTCGTAAATGCGGGCCAAATTACTTAAAATTGTTCTTTTAGTGCATGTTTGGAGAGAACAGTCGAAAGTATAAAAAAATTCATCAGTATGAGGGTTCCAATTTAAACCGAGAATTTTCAAAGTTGAATTTTCAGCATCTAAATCGAGAGAAAGAGCCTTCATCGAAATGTGTGACTCAGGAAGATCGGATAGTAACTCGGGACAATTGCTCGCCCATTTACGCAATTCGAATCCACCTCGGCTAAGTAGCTCGATTAATTGATTTTTCATCTCAGTGGCCTTAAAAAAGTCATCACTTCCCGAAATCACATCATCGACAAAAACTGCCTCCTCAATGATTTTTGAGGCAAGAGGAAGGTCCTCATGCTCTCTAGCAAGTTGCAGCAAAGTTCTGATAGCCAAAAAGGGGCTACAAGAGACCCCGAATAAAACTCTATTTATTTCGAAGTCTTGAATAGGCTGGTTAGGATCAAACCTCCAAACTATTCTTTGAAAATTAGTTTGACTAGGGTCAACTAAAATCATCCTGTACATTTGACGGATGTCGCAACAAAAGCAAAATTTATGCAAACGATAAAGTAATAAAATTTTTTGTAAGTCCCTTTGTAAAGGGGGCCCAGTATAAACAGCGTTGTTGAGCGAGATTTTGCCAGGGGCGTGCATGCTCGCATCAAAAACCACCCTCAGGGGGGTGCTAGTAGAATCTTTTTTAAACACCGCATGGTGTGCAATATAAAAATGATTTGAAATTTCGGTCGGCAAAGGTGCAGAAACCGGTTGCATATGATTATTATCTAAATAATCTTGTAAAACAGAGCTGTAGGCAGCATAAAAATCAGGGTTTTGTAGCAATTTCTTCTCAAGGGAGAAAAAACGACGTACGGCAATGGATCGAGTGTCGCCAAAATCTGGAGCAGTAACTTTAAATGGTAAAGATACAATATATCTCCCCTCCTCATTTTTTGAGGTAGTTTTCAAAAAATAATTTTCGCAAAACTCATCTTCGGGGTCAATGGCCTTGACATTAGGTATGTCATCTATTTGCCAAAATCGTTGTAGATTTTTATCTAAATTGACAAAAGAATCGTTCATTGACGTAGTAAAAAATGTTTTAATTTGATTTGTAGTTGAAGGTGAAAGTGAAAGATTGCCCATTATTCCCCAACCAAAAATAGTATTAATGCAGACGGGGTTGTTGGGTCCCGTAGACAAACGACCATCTAGCAAAATGTAAGGGTACACATCGCCGCCCAACAATAAATCAATTTTATCGCTTTTATTAAAGCCTGGGTCAGCTAGTTCTAAGTTGGCGAGAAAAGGAAAACTTTTAATCGAAAATGAGGAATGAGGTAAATCACTACAAATTTTATCGAGTATTATCGCATCAAAATTAAAAACAAAATTATTATCACGCAAAGAGGATATATTGCAATTAATTCCAGATTTTGCCGAAGTTGTCATTCGATCTAAGCTTTGTAGAGTCATGGCGATATTAAATTTAGGAAGGCCCAAACTATCAGCACATGACTTAGATATAAATGAAGATTGAGCACCAGAGTCACAGATGGCGCGCACTGTGTGCCAATTTTGAAAAACATCCTGTATTTGTATTAAAGCGGTACAGAGAAGTACTTCGCGATCATTTAAAGACATACCAGTAACAATGGTGTTAGTGGTTCTATTAAATTCGGTAGCCACGGGGCTCCTCGGGGGTTGCACTGCAGAAGTAGAGGGGCTACTCGCAGAACTAGGTGTAGAATTAATAGGAAAAAAATGTAAGAGACTGTGATGAAATTGGCCACAATGTAAACATCTTTTTTCTGATTTGCATTGCTGGGGTAAATTATGCTTTGAGGCCAAACAGTTGACACACGCTTTATGTTGTTTAACAATCTCAAAACGTTGCTGGGGAGTTTTCGCCAAAAAATTAGGACATCTGTATATTATATGATCGCCACTTTTACAGAGAAAACAAAAATTTTGAGGGTTTGGAGTATTATTTAAGCCACTTTGGCCATTTGGAGACTGGGAGGCATTTTTGGAGGCTCTCTGAGTATTAGCAAACAAAGCAGATCGATTTTGAAACTTTGCTTGATTTTTCTGACTTGAAATTGACAAATCTTTATTTTTTAAGTAATCTTGAGTTTGTTGTATTTGTTCCAACGCAATGCAATGGCTAGAAACAAAAGCACGAATTTTATCATAAGAGGGGATCTCATTGGAGCAATAATTTTGCTCAAATGCCTTGCGCGTGGTTGGGTCCAACCTATCCAAGAGCATTTGTGCCATAATATAATCCCAAAACTCCGTTTTAAAACCCATGACTTTTAAAGCACTTAAGTTTTTCGAAAAACAATCAAGCAAATTCCTCAAATTCGTAGCATTCTCTTTAGTAAGAGGAGAGAAGCCTTCAATTGCCTTCCAGTGAAGGTAAGCTTGTAATCGTTTATTTGTATACCTATCCACCAAGGTGTGGTAGGCATTTAAATAATTTTCAGCAAGGATAGGAATGTCAGAAATGACATCCAGGGCAGGGCCCTTTAAATTAGAAAAAAGCAAATTGAATTTTTCAAAGTTTCCCAGCGACCTATTATTGTGCACGGTAGCATTAAAGGCTTGCAAAAAGGTTGGAAACTCCTTAAATTCCCCTTGAAAAAGAGGTATTTTTATCCTAGGCAGTAAACCATGCTGGTCTGTGGAGGCACAGGGACTGCCCATGGGATTTATCGTACTGCTCAAAAGCCCTCCATCTTCAAAGGGTAGTTCGAAAAGTTCGTAAAATATAGTGGAAATCTCGTCACAGCGTTTGCAAAAGTCCATAAACACTTTGTTTTCTACTACTAAGCGATCCTCATCAGAGGCTACCAACGTCAACAAAGTATTATGGTGTTTTTCAAAATCTTTTTTGATTTTTGACAATGTCCGAAATTTGACTTTAAAGCCGCTGTGATAGGCAGGGTCATTTTTTGCGAGGGTCGCGGATTCAATGATCAAATTTAGCTGTGAAATCGCACTATAGCGCAAGGCTTTAGCCTTTAAAATTTTATCCGAACTAGACATGATTTAAAAAAAAATCCAAAAAATAATTGACAAAAATTAGGTAAACCGGAAAAAAAAAATCAAAATTTGGACACCCTGTATAAATATTAATGTCCTACGTTTAATTACAATAATCAAACTATAAGCGCACAAAAGTAAAGAAAATACCCGATGCAAACTAATGATAACAAAAAACTTGTGTATAAGTTTTTTTATCTTCGCCTCGCGAATTCAAATAAGTAGGTACCTACTTTTAAAAATAAATACCTACAAATCAAAAGCATTTAATTTGGTAAAACTATTTATCTGCCTTTACACGAAAACAAATTCTCAAGTTAAGAATTAAATTTCCTTCAAAATTTATTATGCACGCAAAAAATGGATACAATCATAGCCATTTGCAGACAGATATTATAATAGTAAATTAGAAATAGATATATTCATAGCAATTTTTACGCAAAAACGAATATAGTAAAGCATCCGCAATCGGATATAGTCATAGCAATTTGCAATAAGCAAAAATGAATATGGCAATTTGGAGATTTTTTTCGAGCAAATTGGATATAATTATAGCAATCCACAAATGTGAAGGCACAACGGCTAAAATAATAGCACTTTGCAGACACTATTTTAAACTATTTCCAGTGACAAACAAAAAAACACCCAAATTCTATACGGTTTTTTTTTTACAAAAAAGAAACGAAAAAACTTGATTTATTCGAAACAAAAAAAAGCATAGTAGTTTACAGATTTTATCTGTGTTTGGTTTTTCGCATGAAAAGGCTAAATTTATTGGTAAAAATATTTAATTTTTACACAAAAAAAATCGCAAAATGTATTTTAGAAACCTAGGGGTTTTCTAAAGTAGGCATGTAAGAAAAACAAGGGTTTTTCTTGCATTTGTTTTTACACAAAAAAAAAATCGCAAAATGTATTTTAGAAACCTAGGGGTTTTCTAAAGTAGGCATGTAAGAAAAACAAGGGTTTTTCTTGCATTTGAAACCAGTAAAAAAGGCATTTAGGAAAAACAAGGGTTTTTCTTGCATTTGAAACCAGTAAAAAAAAACTAACCTAAAAAGGCAAAAAAACGATTCCAGAAATCCGGCTCGAAGGACCAAAAATGGGGTTCCCTGGTGGTCCAGATAGGAGAGTTGTCTGGAATTTAACGGTGTCAGATGTGGACTGTAATTTTAAGGGAATAAGGTCATAGGCTAAGCTGGTACAAGGGATTCTGAAATGGTCTAGTTTACCTTCTAGGTTAGTGTAGCAATAAACAAATGTATGTAAGGTAAAAATAATGCATTTTCACTTACCATTTTTATACAGGAAGCGGAACTCATGGGAGGACACGCTGTTTAACCGTATTCTTTGCACCCACATTCATGTGGTAGGAGAGTCGCTAACACGCGTGTATTATCGTTCGAAGGCGAAACGGTTCTCTCTTATGCGGCAGCAGGTATCGCTGCTGCGTTCATTCTCCCACATGGCGCCCAGTGGCGTCGTTAATCCATAGGCGTAGGAGAAAAGGGAATAAGTAGGAGGGAATGAGATTACGAAGGTCCATATTAAAGGAACTAGGAACCTTAGTAATTCAAAATGCATTTTATGTAAAGTAAATCAATTATAGCAAATTGTAATATTTGCCTTTAAAACCGCGGGAGTTTCAAATGCAAATAACCCAGTAATTTTAAGTACTTAATTAGTTAATTAATACTAAATAAACAAAAAATAGAAAATGCTCTAGTAAATCACCAAATAGCCTAATTCGAACCAATTTGGTAAATTATAGTAAAAAGAACATATTTACAAAAAGGAAGGCGGGACGAACCAATGTTTTAAAATAGTTTAAGAGGAATTTTAACCACAACGTCATGCATTTCTTCTTTGGTAAAAATGTCAACTAATCCAAACACATTCACGAAGATTTTAAAAGACATATATTTCACAATCAACAATAATATTCAAGTCAACTGGAAGTTAACAAGGGATAAAAAAAAAGATTGAAAATACAACCAGATGCATATCTTGAAAATGTGCCACTGAAGACCTTTATTTTTTCATGCTGAATAAATAGAAATATTGTTTTGAACTAGAGAGACAGAGTAAAAATTTCTTCAACATCGTTCAACAGCTAGTAAGTTTTTCCTACCAATAATAGCTTGATTCCTTGTTTTACTATAAAAAACCCTAGTTCACTGACGTACGAGCATCATTGCTAACGAAAAAAAAACTTTGACAAATGTCAAGAGAATTTTATTGTACTGTCGTTTTATCTTCAATGGTTTTGTTCTTTGGGCCTGTCTTTAAATTACGTAACGTATAAAGAGGGGAGGAGGGGGTTAGTCGCAGCGTTATGCAGCGTATCAAGGGGGTGTGTGGGGCTCTTGGGTTGCATTACGTAACATCCTTTACTTACCACTGGAATCAATAAATCCATTTCAGAGGTTTTTTCCTTAATAAACTAGATGGCTATTTTAAACATAAACGAACTATACAGGGTGAGTCATAAGTAGGTGGACAAAGGAAGAGGGATGATACCTTGGGTTTTTTAAGTTTGAAAGTGTATATTAAAATCGGCCAGCAAATTCTAATTTGCGTAGAGTGACTAAGTAACAATTTTATTTTTGAGCTTTCTTTATAGCCAGCCCCTGCATTTTTTGACATATTACTGGAACGTGCATTTAGCTATACATAAGTTATTAATCATTAGATATAAAAACCTACAGGCAACGTGTTAGTGGGAAGCCACTGGTGATGCTATGTTTTATCTTTAAAATTCTTGGAATCTACGTTTGTTCGTAGCTGCGATTGTTATCGAGCAAAAAAATAAAAAACGATTCGCGAGTAAACAAATTACAACAAAATGTTTTTGTTGTTTTCTACTTAACGGTAGCAGACAACAATGAGCTTCTAAACAAAAGCCAAAAAGCTTCTAAGTAAAGCACTTTTTTTTGTACTTTAGATTCCACCATGCAGCATCACAAAAAAAATCAGAGGCAAGTTTTTTTAAAATCACTCCGTAGATCGGTAACGAACTATGATCATAGCAACTTTCTTTTAGCCCCTTTTATAGAGTGGATCAATAAAACCTGCACATTTTTGTTGGAGAGGGGGGGGGGATATATCCGTTACTAATTTTTTAGATTTTAAAGAGTTTTGGTTCATTTTATATCAAATAAACCAAAAAAAAAGGTGTATTAGGAATTCATCAACTCCAATTGGATAATAACTGTACCAAGTTATTCTAACAATCGAAAAACTAAACATTTCAAAATTCCAGATTTTATTCCAAAAAAATTAATAGAAAGTAGAGGGGGTGGTAGCAAACGTTAAGTAATATTGTAGGGGGGTCGGAGCTTTCGTTACAGGTGCGTTGGGGGGAAGAAGGGTTAAACTGTCTGAATTTAAGCGTAACGTAATTTAAAGGCAGGTCCTTTTGAATATCACAAGACTGATTGCATGTGCAAACTGTGTTGGTTTCTTCTTACCGTGAATTAAAGAACCAAAGAACAGGTGGTATTTTTTAAGCATGTCGACGTTTAAGTCTTGCAGCTGTTAAACTGATAGCCTTCTTCAAACATCGGAGGTAATTGGGAAGTTTAAGGTGCCAGTGTGTAGGTATTATTAAAAAATTTGTTGGGATAAAATTTCCTAGTTTAAGAGCAAGTATCTAGGCTTCAATGAAATGAGTTAATGAAAACATTAGAAACGTTGCAAAATAACAGTGATTTGAAACAAAATTTCGGATTTGCATTATCTTTCGTTATATTAAACACGACGTTTTCGTTATTAAGTAACTTTTACAGTTCCCAAGTGTAACCCAAACCAAACCAAAATGGTAAGAGACTAATTGAAACGGGTTTAAAATAAATAAAGACAATGCAGTTTCAACAAAAAAAAATTATAGACATATAATAATTCGCCGCCTTAATGAAGAACTATACTATGTCCAGTTTTTCCACTTTTAGTTTTTTTGTGGAAACGTATAGCTCCAAGCGCGTTTTATTGAGTGCAGAAATATTGGATGTCTAAGTGATGTAACGTCGTCACCATCCGCTCGAACAATTTAAGCCGTGATACCTCGACTTACGCTGAGTGAAACTAAAAAAATGCTTTACTGTAAAAACTTAATTTTGTAACTTAAATAGTTTTGCATTAAGGCGACGAATTGTTAGTTAAGTGCAAATTTCGGTGGTGTGTTAGGGATGTTAAGCAGCCCTGGATTCTTAACCCAAAATGGAAAAATGTGGATACCACAACATTCATCCTCTTCATTTGTTCAATAAAATCCGGAAATTTAGGAAAAACACTAGTTGTAATAACATTTTCGCCTGCGGCATGTAAATTTAATCATTTTGCTTTATGTTATTAAAACTTAATTAATTATCCTTAAATCAAGTTAAATCACAAAAAAAGTATAGAAAACTGTAACATCTTAATATAATAATAAATAATCACGCAATCTACAAAGTACATTTTTAAACGCCTTTTTTGAGACGCTTTAAAAACGTACTTTTCAGGTACACCAAAGTTAGGGCCTAAGAGATCTAAAAAGTACATTTTAAAAACGTCCTGACTAGCTTGTTTTTAAAACGTCTTTTTTGAGACGTTTCAAAAACGTACTTTTCAGGTACGCAAAAGTTAGCCCTTAAGGGACCTAAAAAGTACATTGTAAAAACCTCCAGATTTGCATATTTTTAGGTACGGGAATATTGTGGACCTAAAGAGACGTAAAAAGTATGTTTTAAAAACGTCTAAAGTGGACGTCTTTCATACGTTTCATTTTGAACGTTATAAAAACGTCCTTTTTAAGTATGGGGACGCTGAGCCCTAAAGAAACCTAAAAAGTACATCCCTGGGACGTCCGATGTTACTAGGGATTTTGAAGGCAACTTTACGCTAATTTCAAAAATCGCATAAATTGATGGTCACTCCATAAAATAAAAACAACTTTATGTAATATCTTAAAAACTAATTGACAAATAAAATTTACTTTGATGGTTGGATTCTTTATTAAAAAATCTATAAAAATTAAATTTTTTTAATTAAAAAGTTATAGGTCATCTCTATAAATACTCTGCCAATATATGGGCCCCTAAGCTCACACTAGGTACTATAGTTATAGTGTACGTGTGAGCTAATATAACTAAAAACTGAAATATATTTTTTTCAACTCCAGACTAAATTACCTTTTGTTTGATACCACACAAGCCATGTTTTGACTTAAACTCAAATTTTTGAAATCTACCCCCACCCTTAAAAAAACAAAAACTATAATGTATTTTGTTAAACTCCGGACTCAATTACCTTTCGTTTGATATCACACACGCCATATTTTCACTTAAACTCTAATTTTTAAAATATACCCCCACCCTTTTTTTAAAATTAATTAAAATGTATTTTGTTTAACTCCAGACTCAATTACCTTTCGTTTGATATCACACACGCCATATTTTCATATAAACTCTAATTTTTGAAATCTACCCCCACCCTTTTATTTGGTTTGTGTTCGGTGGATTTTGTTTATTTTTAAATGGGACCATCTCGAGCCAAGACTCAGCCTATGTACCAAATTTCATTAAAATCGGCCAGGCGGTTTTTGAGTTATGCGCGTTGGTCGTTACAGACAGACAGACAGACAGACAGACATACAGACAGACAGACAGACAGACAGACGGCGCAACAAAAAAGTTTCAAAATCATCTGAAACGCAAAGATATATAAAAATTTATGAAATCGGAGCAACTTTTTTTTTCTCGAAAAAATTAGGATAGCTCACACTACTATAGTATAGTATATGTGTGAGCTAATAATACTAATAATAATAAGAATTTGTCTGTATTCAAAAAATGCCATGTACAATATTGCTGGAAATTAAACATTTACTAATTAAAAAAGCACTTTTCAAAGGGCGAAGTCGAGTTGACAGTCTAGAGCTACTCAACATTAACCTTTAATGTAACCCACACTGTACTTATTCTGCAAATGAATCGCTTGCAAAACTAAAAAAAATAAAAATGTACAGAACATTTACCCACTTTTTGATTTGCAAAGTGACTTTAAAGATACAAAACACAGGCTATCGTTAGCTGTGTGAACACCTGGACGAACCGGTACTTTTGCTGAGAAATCAGGACTTTCCGGCACGGATTTTTTCGCTGGGACGAATAGCTAAAAATCGGGACTGTCCCGGCTAAACCGCAACGGTTGGTTACCTTAACTGCTTAATAATTTATGTTTTAACCAAAAATGCGGTCAGAAGCAGGAGTTTTTGTTTATGAAATATTCAAAAAATATCTTTATGAAGAGCATACGCTAGGAATGTGTCAAAAACGTCACGGATTCATTTATTTCATTCTTGCGCTGCAGGTTGAGATCAACTTTTAAAATACAATCTCTAGAGCATCGACAGCCGCAGGGCTGTTAATCAGGGACAGCTTCAAGAATAAAGAAACGGATAAAATTAAGGCATTTTATTCTTCAATTTTTTTTACTTTTTGGCCACCTTAATAAGCACTTTGCGAGGAATGTGGATGAGTCTACAAGTACCAGAACTAAGCAGGGTATTGATTGTTAGTTTAGACACAAAGTAACTGCACAGAAAAAATTAATATTAATTCAACAAAATATATACTTGAGCCTAGTAAATATGTTGTTTATACAGAATGACTCATTTAAATGTTCAACCCGGAATTTCTCGAGAACTAGTGAAAATTTTAACAAAGGCCGAGACACGTCGATTTTGTTTGCGAGGGCGAGACTTTTTCGCGACTTTGAACAGGAAAAGGTCTTTTGATTCTTTATTCAGAACTGATTTTATTAGCTCACACATATACTATACTATAGTAGTGTGAGCTATGGTGATCCTAATTTTTTCGAGAAAAAAAAAGTTGCTCCGATTTCAAAATTTTTTATATATCTTTGCGTTTCAGATGATTTTGAAACTTTTTTGTTGCGCCGTCTGTCTGTCTGTATGTCTGTCTGTCTGTCTGTGTGTCTGTATGTCTGTCTGTAACGACCAACGCGCATAACTCAAAAACCGCTTGGTCGATTTTAATGAAATTTGGTACCTAGGCTGGGTCTTGGGTCGAGATGGTCCCATTTAAAAATGAACAAAATCCACCGAGCACAAACCAAATAAAAGGGTGGGGGTAGATTTCAAAAATTAGAGTTTATGTAAAAATATGGCGTGTGTGATATTAAACGAAAGGTAATTGAGTCTGCAGTTAAACAAAATAAATTTTAATTTATTTAAAAAAAAAGAGTGGGGGTATATTTTAAAAATTAGAGTTTAAGTGAAAATATGGCGTGTGTGATATCAAACGAAAGGTAATTGAGTCCGGAGTTTAAGAAAATATATTTTAGTTTTTGTTTTTTTTAAGGGTGGGGGTAGATTTCAAAAATTTGAGTTTAAGTCAAAACATGGCTTGTGTGGTATCAAACAAAAGGTAATTTAGTCTGGAGTTGAATAAAATATATTTCAGTTTTTAGTTATATTAGCTCACACGTACACTATAACTATAGTACCTAGTGTGAGCTTAGGGGCCCATATATTGGCAGAGTTTTTTTCATATCGAACGACTAGGTTTCGAGTTTATTAAATGAGCAATCTGAACTAATCGCATAATTTTACTTGGAACTACACACTTGCATTATTATCGTTCTAAGTTCTAAGGACTACGTAATTCATAAAATCCCCTTTTTCCTCGGCAACTTCAAATTTGGAAATAACCTTGGTGAAAATCACAATGATATGTTAAACTTTTGGGACGGTTTTCAGATTTAGCTTGTTATAACCTGATCCCTAAAAAAGTTATCGCTTATTGACTTTATTCAGCTGTGCAAAAAAGTACTTTTTGTTTTTTTTTCAACTTACAATTCATACTCAAAAATCTAGGGGGGGGGGGTAAAAGTCGACGAAAAAATTATTTGCAATATAATGTTTTTTTCTAGTGGAGGGAGAATTCGCCAATTTTTCCTTTAATCAACAACAAAAAGTGCATATTTTTTGTTCTAGGGAGGCTAATTACCACGTTACCCGCCTTCTAATCCGCGCTTCAAATGAAGAAAAATTTAAGCAGGCATACCATATATCATCAACCCAGGGTAGCATATTATTTTTACTTTATTTTTTTTTAGTTTAAAATACTTTATACGTAATCTGACAGTTTTATTATTTTTTAAGTATAGAATGCAATGTGACGGCGTGAGTTAAAATCGAGAAATATAGTTCTAAAAGTCTTAAAAAATAATTCAGGATTACTTTTTTTAAATTTGGAAATGTTCCTGATAATATTAAATATCAAAACAGATTATCGCAACACAAATAATAAATAACCTGGAGGCTTTTTTTATAAAACCGTACCGTGTTAAACATACCAAAGGGATAGCAAGGGACACGAGACAGTCTTAAGTATCACCTAGTTTTTCTTAATATCCTTAAAAATTTGGAAACTCTGAACTGTTTTTTAGTGTGTTAAGGAGATAGGTCTAAACTTGACACAAATACATTTTAAAAAAAAACAAATTTGTATATAAACGCTAATTGCAACGCTTGATGCTGCCTGACGGACCTCGGCATTTTTTCTTGTGGGCTTGTGTATCAATACTCTTGATAAAGTTCTTTTTGGTAAAACGAGCCCTGAGAATGTATAATTTATATTGTTTTTACGCGACCATTATCCTCTATATGCGTTTTTTATTCTCCTTTATTTTTATTTTCTTGAGATTTTTAAAATTTTTGCTTTCAATTTACATTCTTTAGGCTCATTTGCTTTGCTACTGAGTTTATGTTTCGAATTCGGACTTGTAGCTCTTTTTTTTTTTAAATTTAAGTGTAAGTAGCTACGATTTTTTTTATTATGTTTTAAAGAATAAGACTTTCAGAAAAAAATAACGACACTCTTGTAAATAAAATACTGTACAGACGTGCGGTACCTGGGTATTACTCCCCTCGTGTGGTGATAACCAGTTTATAATATACTGTTTGATCGACCCAAATATTTTAACAGCTTTTTTAATAAAACACATTGATCCATCTGTCAAGGCTGGGCCACCCCTTAGAGTGTCAATAAACTGAGCCTTACTTGGCCTGACGGATCTTTTCTGATACTGGGACTTCCATAATATTGGATCAATGAGTCTTCCTACAACTTAATTCAAACGTAATGTGAACCAAACATACAACAACCAATGGCAAGTCTGGGAATCGAACCTGGTAACCCTCGCAGCAAGTGGCTTCCCGCGTCCTGACCCGCATGTCGCTGAAATTTGTGGATTCTTTTTTGCTCTTATTTCTTTGTTTAAACAGAAAATTATTTGAAAACATTTTCTTTGGAAGCTATTTTCTTCGAGCAAAAAATTTTAAAAAAATATTTTATTGCCACGGAAATTTGTTTAGAAACATTTTCTTCGAACGAAAATATGTTTGCAAACATTTTATTCAAACGTAAATTTGTTCGAAAATATTTTCTCCAAAAGAAAATTTTTGTAAAAGCTACCTGTCCTCCTTTTTGGGGGTCGAAATCGGTTTTCCTAATCTTTGTCAATTGATCGCAAACGTTAAGTACACTTTACCGCAGACTTGTACGAGGGTTGTCTTTTAAGTTTTGTATAAACAGCTGGAATAAAACAAAAACCTTTAAAAGACCTTTTTGTTCTCGAAGTATTCCCCACGAATATTAATGCACTTTTGCATGCACTCAAACCAGTTGTCAAAGCTGCAATTCCACTCGTTTGTTGGTACTGTCAAAATTGAATTCTTGAAGGCGTCGACGGATTCCTCTGATAACTGAAATTTTTGACCATGCAGTCCATTCACGATTTTCGGAATAGTATAGAAATCGTTAGTATAGAATTGTCGGGACTGTATGAAGGATGATCCACCAATTCGACGTTTTGTTGGATTTAAAATTAATTTTTTTTTGTGCTTTGTGGTGATGTAGCAATTGGTAGTAACAGTCATTTGATCTTCCAGAGAGGAATTGTTACTACATGGCTTTTCAGACAAATGTCGCGACCATATTATTAGATACACTTCGAGAACGGATGACTTTTGTTGGCATTTCTTTAACTTGGAACACCCAAACAAACGACTGACGTTTATTTTCGAGTTCATATGCGTAATTCCAAGATTCATCACCACTGACAATGCTGTACACGTTTTTCGAGTTTCCTACCTCAAAGCGGTCTAGAGTTTTCTGACACCAATTCACCCTAGCTTCTTTCTGTTCTTCGGTCTTTGAAATTCCCAAGAAGCCTTAATTTCCGTAATGAGCATGAGTACAGCATCGAAGTTTTCCTGGGTGACAACCGTTTTTGGTGCACCTGGCTTTGGATCGTCGCTAAGGCTACTACGTTCACGCTTAAATTCTCAATACCAACAAGAAACTGTCAACTGATTTGGTGCTTCATTACCGAAAACAGAAATCAACTCTGTAAATCATTCTTGTTGAGATAATTCCTTCGAAAGATTATATTATTAAGATATTAATTAATAATATATATATATATATATATATATATATATATATATATATATATATATATATATATATATAATATAATATTAAGATATTATTATTAAGATTATAGCCGAAAAATATTCCGGTTGAATTTCATTATTCGAGTGTTTTGTTAACTTAAAAATTAACTGTAGCTATAAGACTATACTGACGCGACGTTTTAAATTTTGGTTGGGTAAAGATTGAGATTAAGTCAGGGCTATCAAAACGGACGGGCCACGATCCTCCACTTTGTTGACGTCACATCCGGGACTGATTTTTTTTGATGGTCACGTCACGACACAGCTGATTGTCTTTAAAATATTGAAATTGGAATGACATGACGGTTCATGAATATTTGATTTTTTTTTTAATAAAGCCGGTTTTGGGATTGTTTTTACTATATTCTTGCAGAACAATTTTTTTTTAAATGTATGGTAATCAATGCTTAATATTTCAGAGCCGCATCACACTAAAATTAAATTTAAAACAGAAGCAAATGTGACAAACACAGATGACAAAGTCAAATACATGTCAAATATAACAGTTGGCATGCGGTACATGGCGGGTAATTTGAATTTAAAATAAGGAATGCTAAATCTTGAAGATTTTAACCTTTTAATCATCTTGCATCCTTACAAAAGTTTGGTGGAATATGAGGAGGGTGTCTGAGAATATTTCACTAAAATTTCGCGGAAATTTGTAGTGCCATTTTGAAAATATCATAAAAAAACGTCTGACCTCCCATAAGACCCAATGTAAAAGTCAGCCCCCGGAGAACAGGTGATTTTTTTAGGGTCGTGGCCTGTATTTTTTTGTCGGCCTTGGTGAAGTTTTAGTAAAGCCATTAGATCAGTGTCGCTGTCTATGTTCCTATATGCAAAATATAAAAAAAAGCCCTCGTAGATAAAAATTGTAACAAATTAATTTCAATATTGCTTTTATTTGAAAATTAAATAACCCAGCTGCTCTCCTGTCTCGTCTATCACTAGGAAAATCATAAACAAACAATTTGATTATTTGAATTTCCCGAAATAGATACTTTGAAACTCTGTGTAAACGAAAAGTCTCTCTTTTGCACATGTTATTTTTCGATTCGGTTTCATAAATAAACTGAAAATCAAAGTATAATGTAAACCGCAGTGTTAATAAAGTGACTTTTTAGCAGGAGTTTTCTGTAAACTTATTCCAGTTTTCTGCGTTGCAAGGTCGATGCGGGATTTCCTTTTAATTTTAGAAAACAATAAATCAATGCTACACAGGGCCGGATCTACGGTTGGGCTAAATAGCTGCAGCACAAATAGCTGCAACAAAAATATCAAAGGGTTCTTGAGTTATCGTGTTCCCGACGATGAACAGACAATCACCCATAAAAAAAATTGATAATTAGACCTATTTGAACCATATACGATCTGAATAGCCTTCCACAACTGCTAGTATTGGATACCTAAAAATTGGCGCCAGTAGGCACGTACAGCCGTCCATAAGACCTAGTCGTTCTGTTCGGTTGTGTGTGTTAAGAAAGCTTTATTTTTGTTGAAATAAATTTTTTTATTAATTTGTAAAGACTACGTTACTCTAGTTGATGTCATTTTGAGATACATACATATAGATATGTATGAACAATTTCCTTTTTTCAAAAATTATGACTGCCAAAATTTGACGCTATGACTTTGTTGAAAATGTAATTCAGAATCATGCCTAGGCGAATATATCGTGCATTTGAGCTATGTTTAGTTGACTTAAGTACCTGTGTATTTGAACCAATCGCGATTGACTTGAATGAACTATTTTCGCAGATTTAATTTAAATACATCCCATGTTTGACCAAAAAATATTTGAATAAAATACTCGAGTATTTAAATGAAATAATTTATATTAGTCAATTTTTGATAATATATTTGACTTAAATGTGTCTATGATCAGCCCAAGTCTATAAACTGTCAGTAGTCTTAAAGTTAAACAAAGCATGTAAAAAATTTTTCCTAATCTTGTCAAAAGTTAATCGAATAACACAAATGTTTGAGACAAATTTCCAGATTTTTTAACCAAATTTCTCGGTAGTTGGTTCAGGCCGGTCCGCCAGGTTTTTTTAGTTAAACAGGGCCACGCGTCTCATTTGGTTTGTTTACTGTGTATGTTCCATTTATCACCCATGCTTTTGGTTTGAATAATACGATATATACTAATGTAGGTACTGTGACTTTATCAGCGGCGTAGCGTGGGGGGGGGGGGGGGGGGCGGGGGGTTCGTCGCCCCCCCGCCCCGAGGGTAATGGCGCCCCATAGGTGGGAGAGGTGCCCTCGTGACGTATCGTCCGCCCCCTCATACATGATGACCTTTTTTTTTTGTTTTTTTTTTTTTTTAGTTGCAAGATTCGTCAGAGGCGCCCTCGTGACGTATCGGCCGCCCCCTCATACATGATGACCTTTTTTTTTTTTTTTTAATTGCAAGATTCGTCAGAGGCGCCCTTGTGACTTATCGGCCGCCCCCTGACATATGATGACCTTTTTTTTTTTTTTGGGTCGCAACATTTGTGAGAGGCGCCTTTTTGACCTTTTGGTTTTTGTTTTCTGCCATAAGATTATTCATCAGTTTTCAGAGGCGCCCTTTTTAGCTGTCGCCCCCCCCCCCCGCCCTTTCGGACACGCTACGCCGCTGTATATCCCTAGTACAAACAAATTATAGTTATAAGCTATATTCCAGTGATTTAAGCATTTCAAAGATTATGATAAAACCACAACAAAACATGAAGTTGGCTGACATTATGGCTTGTCCAGCGGCGTAGCGTGCCCGAAAGGGCGGGGGGGGCGACAGCTAAAAAGGGCGCCTCTGAAAACTGATGAAAAACCAAAACGGCGCCCCTCTCAAATCTTGCGACCAAAAAAAAGAACCGCGCCGTAGAAATTTGAACCATATGTCAGGGGGCGACCAATAAGTCACAAGGGCGCCTCTAACGAAATCTTGCACCTAAACACAAAAAAAAAGGTCATCATGTCTGAGGGGACGGCCGATACGACACAAGGGCGCCTCTCCCACCTATGGGGCGCCACTACCCTCGGGGCGGGGGGGGCGACGAACCCCCCGCGCCCCCCCCACGCTACGCCGCTGGGCTTGTCATAAAGGTTAGTTTTAGCGTCCTATGTATAAATTATATAACAGGGAAAGTTTAGCCCGGCTGAGTCAAAATCTTTTTACCCAACTGTAGAGTCCCTGTATGTTGACATATTTGGATATATTAATAATAATACATCCAAATATGTCAACAACAAGACGCTAGCGCTACCAAGTCCACTTTCAATCCCTGACTTCGCATGAGCAGATCTACCAATATTATTTACCTCATGTATTAGAAATGATGAATACAGGGTGATTTTCACTTGAATGATTCTAACCACATGAAAATAGAAAGTTTCCAAAACCTAACCTAACAAAACTTAATCAAATCTAACCGAACCGAACCCAAGGAAACTGAACCAATAATTTTATCAAAAAAAAAACTTTCCTGACTTCCTGTCCGGGATCATAGAGGATGTGAATCCGAACCGAACCAAACCGAACCTAACTAAACTGAACCAAACCTAACCTAACCAAACTAAACTACAACACGTACTGCTAATTAGGTTTAGTTGGGTAGGGTTAGGTTTGGATAGGTTCGGTTCGGTACGGTCCGGTTCGGATTCACATCCTCTAGGATCCCGGGTAGGAAGTCAGAAAAGTTTTTTTTTTGAAAAAAAAATATTGGTTTAGTTTGCTTTGGTTCGGTTCGGTTAGATCTGATTAGGTTTCGTTAGGTTAGGTTTTTGAAACTTTCTATTTTCATGTGGTTAGAATCATTCAAGTGAAAATCACCCTGTACATCTATTCTAATACATGAGGTAAATAATATTGGTAGATCTACGCATGCGAAATCAGGGATTGGAAGTGGACTTGGTAGGGCTAGCGTCTTGTTATGTCAACATACAGGGACTACCCAACTGCAGTAGGGCGAAAGGAAGGTTAATGTTTTTCGATTGTTGTATATATATGTAAATATGTATGTTAGTGTCATGCTAGAGGCTAAACGGCTAAACCGATTTTGACAAAAAGGTGTCGTTGAATTGCTATTGATCCCAAAGGTGCTATAGGCTATATTTTTTTAAACAGGACACAGTGTGCCTGAATGAAGTGTAGGTTACATAAAAATGGTTCCAAAAACTAATTGCACATTTTGAATATGGACTCTTTCCTGACTTTAGAAGCATACTCATATAAATCCTCTTCTCGAAATTTTATCAATTTTTTGCTTTTTTCTAGTTAGTCTAGGCGCTGGCTCCTGTCACGTGTGACTTAATGTGCGCTTAGTTTGACTGCGGGGCTTTGTTAAGCATCCATAGCAGTATCAAAAAGTTTGGTTACGTGGTCAAAGTCATGGTCGTTTGGCCGCCATCTTTGATAATGGCCGCCAAATTAAAAGATTTTTTATTTAAGCGTATCTCCCTACCCAGTGGTCCTATTTTAATTTTTTAAGCTTGTTTTACTCCTTTTTGAAAGGCCAACAAATTTTGTCCTTTTTTAATAAATTACGTAGTTTTTGAAATATACCAGGATTATTAGTATATCCGCTCGCAAATAAGTCAAAATAATACCCATGCCCATTTTATTGTAGCTACAATATTATTGACATTTGTTTTTTTTTTACATAGAAGGCTTTAAACCTTTCACAGAAGAGGATATTGACTATATGTTTTTAAAGTTCGTTGAAGGGTACCCCTAAAGACTGCCTGAAAGAGGGTAGTTTCTGAAACAGTTCACAATATTAAAGAAAAAGTGAATTTGCAGCGAAACGATGCATCCTACCTAAAAACCACCTATCATCTAGCATCCTAGCTTTGATAGTTAGCAGTACAAACTAACTAAAATATACAATTTTTTTTTAATTCCATGTTTTCGCTCCAAAATCGATTTTTTTCTTAAAAATTGTAAAAGATATGACAATAATCGGAAGATGCGGAATTAAATATACTATAAAAAATAAAAATCAGATAATGTTGGGTCCGGTTCAATCACGGATTTCTTGTGGGTTCAATAAATGTTGAGAATTAAAATTTCCAATAAAATATTTACCACATGTTATTCACCAATTTTACTTGGAAAAGTGTAACAGGCCTATGCAAAACAACATTATATTTTACATCGCGTTGATTAGTGATAAAGCTATGAATATTCAGAATTTTAATAATTGTTAATAAAAATTTTAACTTATGAATTCGTTAACAATTTACATATCAGAGTGTAGAGGAAAGCGGGGACAACGCGGTCAACCAACGAGTAAAAACAAATTGTAAAAACTCTGTGGAACTTGAGATGTTTGTACTAAATAAGACCTATTTAGCATTAAAATATGTACGGGTTATATCAAATTCGATGTTTTCGGGGTGTTAGGTCTTTCTAGGGGAGATTGAAAAAACTGAACCACTCGCGAGTCTCGATTTTCAAGAAATAGTGGTCTGGCTTTTTGGGAGGGGGCCTATAAGTTTTTTATTTATGTAAATTAATTTTTTATTTTTATAGTTTTTTTTTAAATAAAAAATCCAACTATCAAATTTAATTTTATCTGTGACTTTTAGTTTTTAAGACATTACATAAAGTTGGCATTTTTCTTATGAAATTGCCCTCTTGTTATTCTAGTTTTTTAGAATTCTCATAAAATTTCCTTGAAAATAACGTATACTTAATATATTATTTTTTAAAAATAAACAACTTAAAATATAAAATAAAAACCACAACCACCAACCAGAAATATAAAAGTCATTCCATAACTAAATAAAAATAAAAGTTACAAATAAGATTCAAAAAATCTTTAAAAAAAAGGAATATTAAATACTTTCTTTAAAAGGGTTTGCTATATCAAAATGCGATTTAGCTTCTGTTGAAAATAGAGCTTTAGAAACACCTAAAACCGCTCAAACTCTAAAACACCCTATACGAGTACCGAATATTTTTACATTTCACCCAAAATGTATCTTTGTTTAGTTAATATCAAAATGTAAATAAAAATCGGAAATGTCAAACAGGACAAGTGGTTTCTTATTTTAAAGGGTGCACTGTAAGATTTCTAGTTCTGCAAAAATATTTTCTGAGATATAAGCCCATCACACACAAAAATGCATAGCGCATAGCATGACATGTTAATGCGATCAATCAGCTATCGCCCAGAAGACGCCATATTGGTTTTGCATAGGAATTTCCACAAGGTTGAACTTTTTATGGAGAATTCATGTTTTCTTATGGTCAGCCAATAGAACGTATTGAAAGAAGTCACGTGATCAACAAAACAGAGAAAAATTAATGGTGTTCTGTGAGAAGAAAGGAAAACGACAACCTAAAAAAACATATTTTTTTTATCCCAGTACTTTTATTTTATATTTTTTAGCAGTCTGGTGGTGGTATAGATGGAATTTTAATATTTCATCGTTATCCATCTCATAAATATGTGATTGTTATCGATCTGAAAAATGTTTCATCTTCATCCATCTCAAAAAAATTACAGAGTGCACAAAAACACACCAAATATTATAAAAACAAACCGGCCAAAAACACTTCCAAAACCAGAAAACTTAGGTTAAGGGACTTGCATAACGCCTTTATGTATTATCTTGAGTATATGACCCATATAGAGGTGCAACCGGCGAGCTTTACCAATACGCAATATTCAGAGACAACTACGACTATGATCTAATGGCATTTGTATGATAGGCATGAGCCTCGGAACTCGTACATGCAACTGAATCGTACTAGCAGTCTTTGAATATTGCGTACTAGACGAATTTATTTCAGCGCCATCTGCCTCTCAACATTGCAAGGCAAGCCGGAGGCACCTCTGTATGGGTTATTTACTCAATGGTAATATTCATGTGTCGTGGACATTTTAATAAGGCCAGCCATGCGATGCTATGCACCACTATGCGCCATGCTATGCCTGATGCATTTAGTGTGTGATTGGCTCTACAGAGACATTCCACGTCTCTGGAGATGTAACGCATTATTTCTCCACTAAGATCCCAGATAGCAAGGGGTCATCAAATGACGTCTTTTTTTCGTCGAAAAGTGGTCATTTGGATGACCAGCAGGTCATCTACCAAAAAATGTTATCTTTAAGGCGTCAATTACTTGACGCCTTTTCGTAGTGTAGTTTTTGACGTCTGAAAAACGTCATATATTGGTCACTATCCACACTGCACACTTTGTCCAAGGGACATACACTCATACTTACATAGATGGTGCCCCAGTCAGTACTTGACCGGATTTATACGGAATGTGGAGGTATGTATGTAAAATAAATTAAATATTAAATCAAGACAAACTTCGAGGCTTCTTTCGCTTCAAGGTGGAGATGTGTAAGTCTAGGTATAGGTCTATTTTGATCTGTACCTCACAGACGAACACCGCTGTACCTGTTCCAGTAAGTAGTCTAAGTCACAGAAGAGTCACCTTCTGTGTCTAAGTTTCCTTCAGTGTTCTCAACTGCAGGGAGTATTTCATATATTCAGACGAGTTTAAAAAAAGTCAGAAATAGGTTTGTGTCTGTGTGTGTGTCTTTCTGATTTGTTTCCAAATACGTCATATTGCTAACGTCTTTAAAACGTCTAAAAATGACGTCATTTTGGGTGTGTCTTTTGAACGTCATTTAAAAGTCATTTACACGTCAGATTAGAGACGTCAATGGTCATTAAAAATGACCTGTTTTTGACGTTTAAAAAACGTGACCTTGCTACCTGGGATTCCTTACCTGTCTGTTTATATTTAATTTTTTTCTTAATTAATTGGTCTAAGCTGCCAAAAATCCATAAGATAATTGACATATTTAAATCGGTATATCTCGAACTAAGTTTATTATAGCTTAGTTTTGTTTAAAATAATAAAAGTTCTTTAAAAATTTGACACTAACTGAAACATGAAATTTTAAGTACCTGCTTCATTGCCCCATGTTTACCTATTATATTATGTTGACCTTTTCTCATTTGTGCAGAGAGGTTTTGACCTATTTTTCTTAAAAAATACGTTGAAAGAAATAATAATAATTTCGCACTACTCTCAAGTAGTTTATCAAAACGCTTTTCATAATAAATACTGCAAAAGCCTGACAAATTTTATGCTTTTGGAACTTAATCGAAAATAAAATGCATTAAATTTGTTGCAAATTATTCTTATTTTGTAAAAACCTTCAAAAATAAAGTTCTGACAAAATGTTTCGACACTTTTTGAAATAAATGCGGGATAAAAAGCTTTAAATAATGCGTAATGTCAAAGATGTATTAATGCATCTTTTTCTTATTTTTAATGCTGAAAAATCATTTTCCTACGAGAGTGCGAAAAGTGTATTTTACCGGACTCATTTAAGTGCGGAAAGTTGTACTTTTATTATGGGCTGAAATGTTTCAAGAAAAGAAGGTACCCCCAGATCAGTTTACGGGCTGCATATACAGGGTGTTATTAAATAAGATGCTACTATTGAATGACGGTATCCTTGGGTTAACTATTTGTTGTTAGTTTATTTGATAGGGCGAAATCGGTGTTTACATAACCTTGAATCGATCGTACACGTATCCTAACCTTGCGATCAATTGACTGAGGTTAATTTGAAATCGACTTCACCCTTCAAAAAAGAGAACAGGGAAGCTAATTTAAAAATAATGTCACCTAACCTTAGTATAAAAAACATCGTCACCTTGCGACTTAGCCACTCTTGTCGTAACAGACAGCTACAAACAACCTCGATCTATGATTATAATAAATAGGCAGTGTAATAACGGATGAACCTTTCTCTTGATATTAAAGAAGCGCAAATCAAGAAAGTACCTATGTGTAATTAAGTAGGCAGTGATCAAGAAATGAACGTTAATATGACATAATTTGCATAAAGATATCCAACATTCCTAGAAAACATAACGAGATACTACGCAAATCAAGATATTTATGACAAATCCATTTATTAAAATGCACTTAATTACTAATGCATTATTTCATTATAGGTATACAAGGTGTCCCATTAAAAATAGCTTCCGGATTTATCTTAGAAACTATGTATCTCCTAGTCATGACATGCGATCAGGACCGGGCGGACACTCCGCCAGTTCGTCCCTGGGACGAAGTAAATCAATCGAGAGCGCAAAATTACCCAAATAATATGAGAAAAGCAAATTAGATAAACATACATTAATAAGATTAGTAATCCACGAATATATAGATGAATATATCTTGCAACAGTTGTTTCAAGGCCTAATATAAT
Organism: Aspidapion aeneum; assembly: GCA_963576565.1. NCBI lineage: Eukaryota > Metazoa > Arthropoda > Insecta > Coleoptera > Brentidae > Aspidapion > Aspidapion aeneum. Next base: position 11,873,938 of record OY755039.1, read on the forward strand.
ACATAGAAAAAACAACGTAATCGTTCACGGTCTCGAACCAGAAGAAAACCCAAATGTAATTGAATTTACCCTGCAGAGAATAAATACCCTTTTGGAGACTAACCTACAGCAATCGGACATAAATAACCTTTTTAAATTACAATCAAACCAAGGAACACCAATAAAAATTGAGTTTGTGTTATACCTAAAAAAATTCTCGATTTTAAAATTAGGATATAAACTCAAAAGCACAAATGTTTACATTAACCACGACATGTGCAAAGAAGATCGTCAAAACCATTTTATATTAAGCAAACATTTAAAATTAGCCAAATCAAAAAATTTAACAGTAAATATTGTAAATTTTAAATTACTGATTAATGGTGAATACTTCTCTGTAGAACAGCTTGAAGAAGACTCTCAGACGGAGGAGGAAACAAATATATTGCCAGCATCTCAACATAAAAGTCTTCCGACAACACCAAAAACTGAATTTTAGGACCAGGTTTTTGTGGAAACCACTGAAAAAAAACCTAAAGAAACAACTGAGGTATCACAACCTCCAGCGAAAAAGAAACGAAGCAACAAAACACACTCGTATGGATGTATTGGATCTCCTACAGTGCGTGTTACTAGAACAAAAGCAGGCGAGAAGGAATAGCAGATCATTGGAAAATAAAATATAAACCATTGTTTTTAAATTTTGTATTTGTATTTTATTTATTTTTGTTCCATATTTTTTGGGGTTTTTTTATCAGATTTTATTTCAATTTGAAAGCAATTAATTTTAAAATTATTATAGAACATAATTCTATTTCTGATTTTATATTTTATTATTTACTTGTTGGTTAACTTGGTTAAACGTTTATAAACTGTTTTGAGGATTTTTATTAAATCTTTTAAAATGCTAAAAAAACCTTCTAGTTCGGATTCTATATTTTATTATTTACTTGTTGGTTAACTTGTTTAAACGTTTTAAAATTGTTTAGTACAATAAAGAGAAATTTTTATATAAACTTAAAAGTTTATTAATTGTAATTTTTTTGTGTTTTGGTCGATTCTACATTTATTGATTTGGCAGAATAAAATCGTAGTTTACATAACATTTTATAAATTGTTTTAACAATTTTTATTAGCACAACTGTAGTGGTTAGAAACTTTTATACTGTGTTACTTTTTAAATATTGTAGTTAGCGATACTAACATTTTTTTATTACATTTTTGTATTAGATAAAATTTTATTAAGTATCATTTTAACATCCTTGAAAAACTATGAACGATTTTATTAACAAATTGGAATTGCAATCAAAAACGGATTCAGTTGTTACGGAATAAAATGATTTTTTTACCCAAATCAAAGATATAAAAGATCATTTTTCAATATTTCATCTTAATATATCAAGCGTTAGTGCACATTTCAACGAGGTTTTAATTTTATTAGAATAATATATGTATTTTTTGATGTTATTATTTTTGGGAAAACAAGGATTCTCTTGGATGAAAAGTTTTTTAACATTAATGACGGTTACCAGATAATCTACAAAAATTAATCAGAATGACGGCGTCTTAGTGTATGTTAAAAATAAATATGCCAAACATTTTAGCTATGAGATGGTAAACCTAGGACAAATTAAAATGATTAATCTTAAAGTTTACATTAATAACCAACCAATCCAAGTTAAAGCTCTTTACAGACTACATCCAATAAAAGTAGACGACTTTATAAGAAAGCTAGAAAGTCATTTTCAAAATTATTTGCAAAATAATACACAGATTAGTTTTTTTGTCGGTGATATTAATATTAACAAACAATTGGAGAACAAAAAAGAGGTACAGGAGTATTTAAACTTAATGTCAGAATATGGATATAAATCGTTGATTGAATCTTACACACGAATAAAAGATGGATCAAAATCGAGCATAGATCACATATTTCTCAAATCAACCGACAATACACAACAAAGGTCATTTGAGGAGCTTGCATTCAAAAGCGGCTATATCCGTTTTTTTGCCGATGTGCTTTTTTTGCGATTTTCGGTCTCACAAGATCTCTCAACTGGCGTGTTCATTTGCGTTCAAAACGGGCTATTTGTATTTTAAAACCGAACCGAAGTTGGCCTTTTGCATGTATAAAGGCGAACCGACGAGAAGTTTTTCTCGATTCCTGAACATTTTTTCGAAATGGATATAGCCGCTTTTGAAGGCAACCTCCTCATTTGTAATTAAAAATAATATAACAGATCAGTATCCTATTGTTTCAGTAATGCAAACAAATCAGCAAAAATTACATAACTCTAAAATTTGTGCATACTCTAAACTAAATGAAGACAAATTTATTAAAATTTTGAGTAAGTCTTGGACGAATTTTTACACAACCCTAAATATAGATAAAAAAACTGACATCTTTATTTCAAAACTCAAAAATGCAGAACAACTGGCAACAGATTACATTAAATTTAAATACAAAATAAAGAAAAGTCATCCGTGGATTACACAAGGTCTTATGCTTTCCTGTAAAGAAAAAAATAAGCTTTTTAGGATGCATCAGAAAGATCCCCATAACGTAGAGAAATTAGAAAAATATAAATCATATAAAAAAAACTGGATCATATTATAGGGCAGACAAAGAGGTCTTATTTTCAAAACGAAATTAATGAAAACGGTAAAGACAGCAAAAGCATGGAAAACTGTGAACAAGTACATGTGGAAGAGAAAGGTAAATACAGACATCAAAGAAATTCAAACATCTACTAGTATTGTTACGTCTGACTTAAAAAAGGCAGATTTGTTTAACGAACACTATATTAAGTCGGTAAAAACTTAGTAACTAAGATAAAAAAAGGTAACTATAATAATAATAATGAACCAGACCTTTACATTAAAACTTTTGACTGAGAATGAAATTGAAAACATTAAAAAGGAATTAAAGAACGGTAAGGTTTCTGGAAATGACCCTTTTACTTCAAAAATTTTAAAACTTGCAATGCCATTTATTAAAGCACCTTTAACGCATCTAATAAATATGATTTTGCAGCAAGGATATTTTCCAGCAGCGCTAAAAATAGGAATAATTAAACCATTATGAAAATCAGGAGATAAAACAAAAGTCGAAAATTATAGACCAATTACTCTTATTTCAAATATTGCAAAAGTTTTGGAAAAGCTTATAAAAATCCGAATTGTTAATTATTTAAATAAATTTAAAGTAATATCTAACAGGCAATTTGAATTTAGAGGGGGGCTGTCAACGGAGGACGCTATTGCCTTTTTAACAGAAAGTATAAGTAGAAATTTGGACAAAAATAAAAAGGTTATAGCTGTCTTACTTGATTTGGCTCGAGCTTTCGATACTGTAGATCACAAAACTCTATTAGGACTGCTGGAGGACCTTGATTTTAAAGAATCGACTTAGAACTTAATGAAATCATACCTAAGCCAGAGTCCAATACGTTCAGATTTACGACTCAATAAGCAAACCTCTAACAGTTGAGTACGGTGTCCCTCAAGGCACAGTACTGGGCCCGATTCTATTTACAATATATATAAACGGTCTACTTAAACTGGAGACTGAAGGACTACTTGCAACTTTTGCAGATGATACCATTGCAGAATATATTGGTGATTCATGGGATGAAGTTAAACAAGTGGCACAAAGAGACATGGTCAAAATAAAGAAATGGTTTGATCATATGAGCTTGACTATTAACTTTAATAAAACTAAATATATTGCATTCAGCTATAATAAAGCCAATATTCCACACTTTAGTCAACTTAAATTAACAGAAAATAGCAACAACCGTGAAGTAATTTACATTAAGGGAGTGGACAGCATTAAGTATTTAGGGGTGGAAATAGACAGGTTTTTAAAGTGGGATGCACACATAAAAAACTAACAAACAAACTTAAAATTATTTTGTATACATTTAAACAGCTACTAAAGATACTTACTAGAGAACAGTGAAAAGTTATCTACTTTGCATTGGTCTATTCATTGCTTCAGTATGGAATCTTAAGTTGGGGGGGAGCATTTAATAATACAATAAAAAAAGTACGAATTATTCAAAACACATTTTTACATATTTTGTTAAATAATCCTCGATTGTGCGGAAGAGATACTTTGTATAGTGAGAGCGGCCTTATGGATTTAAATGAAGTATATATTTTACAATTGCTTAATTGTCAACACAAAAACAAAAATAATTTGATAGTAATTGAACACACATACAATACAAGACATAGAATGCAAATGAATGTTAAAACTATAAAAACAGAAACAGTAAGGGGTCAAGGAACAATTGCTTTCCTTGGGCCACATGTATCGTCTGATACCGGAAGAGGTTAGATCAATTAGTAATAAAAGAAAATCTTAAAAAAGCGTTAAAATCTGGATACAATCCAAACCTCGATCATTTTTTAAAGATTATTAATGAAGGGATGCTTTAGGATTTAGATTTTTAATTGAAAAAGTGGATTATATAAAAAGTGTATAATTTGCAAGGAAGGTACATATTAAATTTGATGGTTTTATTCTGCAAAATATTACCAAACTAAACTTATTCTTTATTAATATTATTTATTAATGTTATTGTTTAATTTCTTAGTGTTGCTATTGAAATTCTAAAATTTGAAATTTAGAAAAGAAAAATGCCACGCACAAGCTTCTCGAAGGCTTCAGTGGCTTCTCTTTATTTATTACTTATTTTAATATATTTGCTATGTAAAACTTTCCTTTATTGGAAATAAATATATAACATAACATAACATAACATAACATAACATAACATAACATAACATATGGTCGTGATGTGATTACTGCTCTCAAGAGAGGAGCTAAAAAATCAAACATATTTTAGCTTTTGGTTTTTGAGCTTTTTCTTGCTACACCTTTGAAGGTACCCCATAAATAAATCAATAAAGAAATTATGGACTTTTTTGCAACAATGTTACCTGGGGTAAGTAATTTTTGGGGGTAAATGTGTTTCTTCTGCGTGTAGATGAAGACGCACTCCGATGATGATTTTGACTAACGAATGGTTTTGAATTGGTCCATGGTAACTGTTAGGTACCAGTTCAATATTTATGTAGTTATTTTGTAGGTAGATTATATTATTCTGGTTAAACTTAATTATGTGGGTGCATTTACCCCGAGAAATTTGCCATCTGGGGTAAGTGCGCATCTACTTAATGGGGTAAATGCATCCGGTTCGGTTTGGTTTAAAACTATTATATATTATAAGATTAAGTTTACTATTAAAGTTTAAGTTTAATAACAAATTTAGTACCCGTCAATTAAAAAATCAAACAAGTTTCATGGCTAATCGGGTAAAAAAAAGTTTTTGTTTCTCTCGTATTTTCCTCATATTTTTCCGGAAAAATATGAGAGAAACAAAAACTTCTTTTTTACCCACGAAAGTTGTTTGATTTTTAAGTTTAATCCTCGTTTAAAACTTATTTTCAAGCTTAATTTTATAAGGTAGGTATTAACATTTTGTAACAAGCTACCTACAGTGTGAAAAAAAAAATTAATATTAAAAAAATTTTTTTTTTTAAATGTTTGGTTAGGCTCTTTTCTTAATTTTATAGTATAGACCAAATGAATTTTCATCTTATTCTCTTAACTTGTTTTAAAAAAGTTATTAGTTTTCGAGAAAATCGCTATAAAAATGGATTTTTAGCACCTTTAGGGCGGTATATCTGGCGAAGCTCAAGGGGGATTTTGGCGGAGAATATGTGGGGATGTGTCCCAGATGCTAAGGAATAATTATACAAAAATCCAGCTTGCATCTATTTCAGATTTCAGGGTTTTTTCACCTAATATGACTGGGCTATGGTATTTATTTATATTTGCTACCCAATATTGGGTAGTATGTCACAGAGTAGCCGTCAAAAATTTAGCAACCACCTATAACTGCATGCAAATCTGATCCTATACTGCAACGGCATATCCAGGCCCTAGTCTTGGGAGGGGCAAAAAATCTGCAGTTTTTTTTTAGTTTTACGATATTTTGAAATACTTGTTTTATTAAAAAAAATAAAATTTAGACTAATTTTATAATTTTAAACTCAAGGCACAAGAACAAAAGTCTGGGGGAGGGGGTAATGGTGAAATGTTTGATCGTAAATAACCTAAAAGGAAATAGTCGCAGACCAAAAAAGCGTGAAAAGAAAAAAGCGCACATAGTTAAAGAGCGCACAGGCATCGAAGAAATAACTGGTATTTTTTTGGATGGCACAGGGTATCGAGGAAATTCGTTCGGAAATTTGTTCGAAAACATTTTCTTGGAACATATTTTTTTTCGAAAAAAAATATTATACAGTATGTCCGTAATCACCAGAGATACATGCTCATTCAAAATAGAAATATTAGTAAAACATAAAATAATCTGAAGTTTAGTACTTGCATATTTAAATGTAATTTTTAATTCTTTTTTAATTTTAATCCTTTTTTTGGTAACATTTTTCGATTTTGTCAAATTTAGAGGTACATACATTACTCTTGAGCAAAACTCTTATGTTTTGACAAACCTCGTATACCACTAAAAATTTTTTACATTTGATGACTGTGTTCTAGGTTTTAGATAATGCAGAACTTTTTATGAAGAATAATTTTTTTTCCTAAAATTAATAATAAAAAGTTTTCCATATGATTCCAACTTAGGGGGACATACTGTATATTGGCGCATAGGCAATAAAAATAAAAATTTTTGATGAAGAAAGCACAATAATAATAAAAAAATTATTTAGAATTAGAATGCTCCATGTAAATTTGTAATACATTCGAACCTCTTTAACTCGAACTTAAAGGTACAACCAAAACAATTCGAGTTATGGAGAGTTCGAGTTATAGAAATTCGAGTCAAAGAGGTTAAAATACATATAAAAAGTGCAGGGACCACTTGGAAGGTTCGAGTTATAGAGGTTCGCGTTAGAGAGGTTCGACTGTATGTTGATTTTTTCAAAAATTTTGTTTTTTTTTTAATTATGAAATTTTTTAGAATTTTTTGAAATTTTCCAAAAATGTTGTGAAATTTTCGTAGGTAAAATTTTCACTGGTATATAAAATAATAAATGGATCCATGACAGATCTGATATACCTTCCTAACCCATTAGCACACTCCAAGTAAACTCTATGAACCCTAAAAACAGTTTTTTGTAGATATCTCTGAAACGAAAGCTCCTACCATGAACCACATATCGATGCGACGCTCCGTTAAAAAGTTAGCATTTTTTTAACTTTTTAACTGTCATTAGCATTGATAAATTTTGACCAAAATTTAATCAGCTCGTTACAGTATCGAATACTATTTTACCTAAATGCATGAAAATCGGTTGGGCTGTTTAGGAGCTATCGTGTTACGGACAGAGTTACATCAGTGGCGCACCCAGGAATATGTCTTGGGGGGGGGGGGGCGAGACCTCTTGGGGGAGGGGCCCAAAGCCTCATAATGTCGAGTTTTAAGCTATTTTGTGTGTTTTTTTCTGAAATATGTCAAAAATATTTAAAAAAAATCTAAGGCTTGGGGGGGGGGGGGGTGGTGGGGGGGGCGCCCATGGTTACATACACACACACACATACAGACAGACATCACGACGATACTGCTAGGGTAGGTCAAAATACACCCAAATAACACATTTTCGGCGTTATCTAAAAAAAAAATACCTTCTCTAGCCATTGCTGTGCGGGCTAGGAAGGTAAAAAAGTGATCTGTATAATTGATTAGACCTACTTATCCGGGGTACGTTTTGAGCGTACACCCTCAAAAATTTTAAAACGTTGCAATTTTTCGTGCATATACAAAAAAAAAATGCAAAAACCGTTCAAAATCACGTAAAAATGTAGAAAATTTGATAAATGATGTCAATATTGTTTTAAAGTAGTTCTGCAAAGTGGTTAAATAGTATTAAAACTTATTTTAAAAACTTCCGATGTCAATTGTTGGCTTTGAAAATGTACCATTTTTACAACTTCACCATGCAATATTGCACGTTTTTTCGCAATTTACTTAAAATTTTGGCGCATAGAAACACATTCTGGTCTGGCCAAATGTACAGATCACTTTTTTTAAGTTAAGTTTTTTCTCAACGCGCTTTTTTCGTGAGCACTTTTTTGTGTGCAATTTTTTCCGCAACCGAGTTTTTCCATGTGTGTTTTTTTTTCTGTGTGCTATTTTTCCACTGTGCTTTTTTTTCTGTGCGCTTATTTCCAAGATTCTTATGACGCAAATAAACAAAGATATATTTTTTTCAGCACTTTAATCGTAGCTACCAGTCTCGATACCTTTGTGTTTTTTTGGGCTCTGGGGGGTAATTACCCCCCCCCCCCCCCTCTGCCCTAAAACCGCCAATGTTTAAACCAATTTCACAAAAAATGGTACAATATCATTAATAATAAAGATACTTTTATGAGCAACAGGAAAAATTTTGTATTTTTAGTAGAAATAACCTCAGTGTTATTATTCTTAATGTGGTAATTCTCTCTTTTCCGCCCTTCCCTTGTATACGCCGCCAAATTACATTGGAGTATTTGTATAATTAAACCGGTCAAAATTATGTGTTGTGATTTTTTGCAATATCTCCGAATACTCTTAAATAATACTTTTTTAAAACTTTTATACTTATTATATGGGTACCTATCTATTACATTAGCTGGCCATACACACAGAGGTTGATTTGCCGGTTCAGAACGGCACGGTTCAAACTAGCGGATTTGTCTTTCAATTAGTGGACATTCCACGCGCCAGTTATAGCCGGTATAGATTTATCTGTGAGTTCAGACCGGCGGGCGAAACTTTTGGGGTTCCGCGCTCGATATTTTAACCGGCGCAGACTTGTCTGTCGGTTTACACCAGGGATACCAGACCGTTCATATAGTCTCTCTTTAATTTATTGAATATTATGGCACATATTTCCGAAATGATCTAACCAAGTGCTTGTGCCGAAATTCCCACTAAAAATTTCAGATCTTCATATGATCTTCCCGTGGCAAGGAAACGAAGGGTAGCATTTAATTGCTGTTCTGGTCCAATGGCTTCTCTTATTTGGGTATCTTGTTTCGTAAGATCCTCTCTTACCAAATTTAATAAAAGGTCATACGTGTTAATATCCATTCTTAAATAATTTTTAAAATCGTCTGGATCATTTTCTCTTAACTCTTTTAATAGAAGGTCATCGCTAAATAGTTTCCTCTTAAGCAACTAACTTTTAACCCGCTTGGAACGTCTCTTTTTTACACCACTATGCATTATTTCCATATTGATAATCATTCCCATAAACAGAGCCTGCTTCTTTTTAGCACGAAACATTTTATACACTATGCTTAAAGTACCGTGCCGCATAAAACTTTCGACTTGACGAAATTCCACAGTTTTGGTTTAACCGGCAGATAAATCTTGAGTTTTCGCCCACTAACGCGCGGTTATGTCTGCCACAGACTGATATGAAGGATAGATTCGAAAGATTTTTTTTGTGTTAGTGGACTGCAGCGGTTTTAAACCGTTGAGGACAAAACGGTCAGACTTGTCTGTGCCGTTCCAAACCGACGGATCAACCTCTGTGTGTATGGCCAGCTATTATGTAGGTGCGTACGAATCTAGAAACCTAAAAAAATACCAACTGACTTTCTAAAAATTGCAAAAATCCAAAACCATTCGTTATATCTTTAAAATCAGAACTCCACACAGTTTTATTAAAAAATTAAAAAATAGTAAATGATACGCCACTGCTTCTTTTTCTTGGTCTAGAATGTGTATGAAATGTGCCTAGTCATCCCGCTTGAGCCCAGCGATAACAATAGAAGCCCAATAAAAGAGCGTGAATTGTGAACGGGCTGGATTCGAGTTGAGACAGCGCAGCGGTAACAATAGAAACCCAATAAAAAGGTGTGAATTATGAACGGGCTGGAGTCGATTTCGTTAAACGTACTAGATGAGTACCGTTTTTCTTGTAACACAATAACCTGAGAAGGACTTCACGACAATATGCAAGTGGAGGGGGAAGTTTTATGGTGGTCGCTTGATAGATAGGTAGTTGAACTTAAAGGAAGAAGAAGGTATTTTTAAGTATCTATTGATTTCTACTTTTAACCGGTTTTATTATACAATTACTCCTACGTGCGTCGCAAATTGCGTCCTTTTTATGATCTAGGGGGTTTAATTAAAACAATGATACAAATATATTTTTATGTCGTTTATAGGTTAGAAACAGCTTTATTATTTTATATTAAGTATTTTTTAGGAATATAGTACAGCAATCTTTATAGGGTGTTTCATTAAGCCTGCACCATGCCTAACTTATTATTTAAATCAAGGAAACCTATTGGTTATTCTTAAAAAAAAACTTTGTTCCTATTATGTTTTGTTAATAAAATAAAAATTATTTCTTTATACAGGGTGTTTCTTTAAGTTTGCGCCATTGCTAACTTATAATTTTAATAAAAAAAATAATATTTTTTCGAAAAAATAAACTTTATTATCGAAACCAATTGCTTTTTGTTATTAAGTAGAAATAAATATTAATTCTTTATACAGAGTCTTCAATTAAATTTGCACCGTTGCTTAAGTTGATTAAAATAAAGAACATATTATTATTCAAAAAATAAGCTTAGTTACCCTAGTGTTTCATTAAATCTGAACCATTGCTAACTTATGATTTAAGTAATGAAAACATATTATTAATAAGAAAATAAAGATTGTTGCCTGAACCCATTACTTTTTCTTTTTCAGTAAAAATAAATAATAATTCTTTATACAGTGTGTTTAAATAAGTCTACACCATTGCCTTTTTGGAATTGGATTTACAAGATTGGTTAAATTAGCAAACTAGTAGTATTCTTTATTAAGACGATTAAAATAGAAAAACAAATAAAAATGTGGTATTTATATATTTCTTGAAACGATTTCGTCGTAAAGTTGGTTTTTGTATTTGTTTATCTGTCTGTCTGTGACGAAATTAGGATGAGGGTGGGAAGTAACCCTGATCTAGTGTTTCCCATCGTTTTTGTTATGGAAAAGCATGGTGCAAAATTTCAAACTTGTTTGTAAGTAATACCACGGAATAATAGACAAAAAAAGGCAAAAGTACCCTTTAGTTGAAACGATGGTCAATATTTTTATAATTATTCGACATCCATATACGACCGTATAATCATATAAGAAACATATTTTAATTTGATTTTTTTTAACTATATTTTTAAATTGCGTTACATAGAACACAAAGACCTCCTATAAAAAAAATTACTATGCATACGTTACCTTAATTACTATACTTCACCACTGCACCACAAACAAAAGATTTAATAATCTGAAAAGGCAAAATCGTAAATGTACCTCTGTTAAAAATCAAAAAATCTATCTATGTTTTTTTTGGATCCAAATTTTTTTTCTAAGTTTTTACGACAAATTAGTATTTTTCAGGTATTCGATAATTAAGGTCCACTATTATTTTTTTTCTTTAAAAAAAAATGAATTAAATCCCCCTAGATTAACACATGGCTTCAATGTGCGTCGGTGCAACACTTAAAATAAGAAAAATTACGTTTACAAAATAAATAAAATATTTATCTGTATGGTTTAAGCTAAAACTGACTAAAACCATTCGAAAAGTATAGTTTAGATAGATACTTATTATATTTGGAAAAAAATTATTAAAATTGAACTTCTGATAAATTGGGTATTTTTAACAACTTTCGCAAATTCAAAAATTTATATCTAGACTATCATTACTGCTAAGTTTTTAGGTAGTATAATATTTTTACCCCTCTTTCTTCTGCAAATTTTGCCTGAAGCTGCACAGGAAACAGTATTCTTTTCAGGATTTGTTGTTGTTTGTTGGAAAAATACATACAAATGTTTTAGTTTTTTCCTTTAATTAGCTTCCCTGTCCTTCTTTTGGGAGGTCGAAATCGGTATTAACCTAACCTCTTGGTCAATTATTTGCAAACGAATCTTAACCTAGGGTCCAACAAAAGTCCCGCCTGACCTTTTTTAAGGATGTGTCTGCTATAGAAATCCCTATGTAGATCATTTTCATTAAGCATAGCGGAAAAGGACGCCTTAATTGCATAGCAATATAAAACCGCTCTTGTTTAGTTGAACGACATAGAGGCTAGGCCCGACTTCATTTTATGATTTTGTCCTTTTGGATTTTGCTCGGTTTCTTCTCTTGTTTTGATGAATGACGTTTTTGATGATGTCCGGTTATTAATAATTTCGTTTTTGAAATTGGACTGTTATACCATTTTCCTTTTAGGTGGTTGCTAAACCTTTGGCCTCTACTGTATGCATATCGTTATTAAGGTTCCCTGAAGTTGTAACTTCATGTTTAAAAAATATGTCGAGAGCAATTTGAGCTTGTAAAAAATTAAAGTTAGTAAACTGATTTGCTTTCTTAAAGTATATTACAAAGAACGGAAAAAAAATTTGTTATTTCTCCTTTGCTTCAAGGCAAATTACTGCAGATATACGCCACTGCAAAACATTAAACAAATATATGTATTTACCTACCTTCAAAACAAGTCACTCCAGTAGTAGACAAATCAGAATTAAAATTCCGAATAATCAAGTCTTCGAAGCGAAGTCACCAAACTAGTCGCGGGCATATTAGACTATATGTCTGTACGTCTGTAGAAGTCCTCCAAGAATTGAAATTATTACCAACCGACCACTTATAACTGGACTTCCAACTTATATGTATTAAAAGTTAACGAGAAGGTTTTTCTTCGGAACTGCACACTGGGTATCTATATTACGACGCTGTACATACCGAATAACCGCTGACACACTGTAACACACCAAGAGATATAATATACTTAAAATAAAATGGTGCGATGATAGTATCTTCTTAAAACGAGTAAAATATGTCTTAAAATTAGGAAATGCCCACCTACGCACTTTAAAAAGTCTCGCTGCTGATGTTGTTTTATTAGTAATATGGTGTGTATAAGTCACTATACTTTGCACTTAATTTCTTGATTGGTAAATTAAACTTTACTAGTGGTGCTTTATTTTAAGCTGGAGGTCGTGCAACGGCAGAAAATTTCGTAGACTTTGTGTCGACGTTTGCGTTAAACGAGAAAACCAGACAAAATGGATTTTCTCAACTGGCGTTCTCGAATTTATCGATTTTTGCAACGATTTTTATCTAATTTTAGAACTAATTTCACGTTACTTTCTAATCAAACTCTGTTCAGTTTCTAGAAAATCATATCTGCAAGGTTATGGGTCAATATAAACCCCTTGTTTTTCAAATTAAAGACTGTTTGTATTAAATTTCTTATAATTATTTATGTCTAATTTTTAATCGCAGTTGATAAAAATTATTTTTTAATTAAAATCAACATTTTTGTCTCATTCTTGATTAACATGGATATTGACAGTTCCTAAGACTTTGTTTCCCAAGTTTCCTTCTTGTCTTTGATCTGATTTATTCTTCTTTATGACATTTAAAAGATTTTAAAATTGTACCAAATAGTTCGTTGTTTTAATATTATTATGTCAAATGCATATAGGTATCCTGCGAAAACAAAGATAACAAATAAAATTCAACTTGTTTAGTTGCTTGAACTGGAGCTACACCTGTCTTAGTTACTAGAACTATACTTTTATTCTCTCAGAATAAAGCGTTTTTTAAATCTCTTGCTAAACTTCAGGCTAACCAATAATATGCACACTTTTCAATGATTTATTTTTCAAGTTTTCTCTTTCTCTTTGATCTGATTGAATTTCAAAAATGGAATTTTTGATATAATCGTCTTAATAACATTGAATAGACTTAAAATGTGCAATAATGGCTGACAAAATCAGGACATTTTTTGGGACAACTATCTTGTTTATCATTTTATTCTCATTTTCTCTTGTAAAGATGTTAAAAAATATTATGATGCACAGCATAAAAGGCATAGAAAATTAACGAGTACCCCATTTAAATAAAGCTTGTTCTTTCCTTAATTTTTTTTAAACAATAATTCAAGTTATTAAGAATTAGCAGTTAACATTCAAAATTGTCAAGAGATATCGCTTATATTCTACAGTTATAAATTTATTTTAATTATCCGTATTTGCATCCTATATTACACAAGAAATTCACCTTATATATTCATCTGTTTTTTATATTGATTTAGATCCGTGGAAAGTTTTAGAAATAACTCACATAAAGAGGCGGTTTTACCAATTTTCAAATTTTATTTAGAGATTATTTTTATTTTTTCCACTAAAATCACTTTGAACACACTGTATGTTGTTTTTCAACTATCTTAACCGTTCAAATCACTGTTCATTTCGGGTTGGTCCCAAATTCCGACCTTGTCCGCCCGATATTTAATCGACCCGGATGAGTTTTTAAGAAGATTCAAGCGTTTTTACGCCGTTTTTTAGCGAAATTTACAGTATTTTTAACACATAAGAACGTGCATAGTAGCAAAGGAGAACGTTTTCTTGATACTGACTTGTTATAGAGATGATTATTTTCTTGAAGGTAAAACTTCTGGTATGGGTGAGAGAAGTCGTCCAGCACATAGTGGACTGGTTTTTTTATAATCAGGTTCGTTTTATTAGTTAAATATTAACATTTTATAGTTAACGCGTGAAAAAATATCCTCCGTAAAATCAAAAATGCGCTGTGACGTCAAATTGATTTAAAATGGTTAACAGGTACTCCAAATGGTGTGGTTTCAATCTGTTAGCAGTATCTTTTTATATATAAAATCTTTGTAGGTTAAACAGCGGCGTACCTAGGGTAAATGACGCCCTAGCCTAGGCAACTTTGCAGGGACGGATCTAGGAATTTTATTTGGGGAGGGGGGGGGTAAGGAAAGTTTTTGCGTTTTGCATAGCTACCATGGCCAACTGGTTCCGGCGCGGCGCCGACCCCATTGCGCCGCCGGCCCAACCCGCTGTCGACCCCATTGCGCTGCCGGCCCAACCCGCTGTCCACCTAATTTGCCGCCGGGCCAACTCCCCACTAAGCACAAAATAGTAAAAAACGTTAAATAAATGTTGAAAAAAAAATGTTTTTTTCTAACACAAGTTTGTGTTAAAAGTAAGTCAACTTTTGACATTAAAAAAACATGTAGAAAATCCTAACGAAAATTTCATGTAAAAGCATTACCAAAAATATATTTCTTAATAACGTTAAGAAACCAGCATTAAAAAAACCATAATTTCACTTTAAAATAATTAAAAATAATACCATCAATATATGGTTATTTTTATACTGTTTTTCCTAGATCTCATTTCTAACGTTGAATTTAAGATATATGAAGCTAATAAATGTTTGTTTTTAAACATTAAAAAATATATACTATAGAGGGCGCGATGGCAGCGCCCTCTATAGTATAGCAGTCCCACTACCTGAACATCGCCATTAGTTGCGTTTTGCTGCGAGTTGATACGAGTCGGTAGCAAAGACGCTTTTTGTAATTTTGGTTAAAATATTTGCATTTTGCAGAAACAAACCTGGCAAATTTAAAGCACAATTATTAATATTGATAGTAAATAGATATTTGGATCGGAATATTACTCCGGTTGTGTGGGAAAGATGGTATAGTTAAAGAACAACAAATGTGTGCCGTGATCTAAATGAAGCACCACAAAATCAGGTAAGAAAAAGTAAACAAAAGAAAAAAAAATGGTTTTGTATGAAATATTGCATACCTATAGATAATCAGACAGGGAATGCGAAAATTCACCGCGGACGATTAGCCGCCGGACCTTAAGCCGCGTATTCATTTGAGGCAGAAGTATATAATAATAATAAATTGTCTTTATTGATAAATAAATGTTACATAGGCGAGGTTTAGCAAACTGCTACTTCGCAAGCCTCGCAGCGGGACCAAACGAATGCTTCGTTTGCATTCATGCTAAAGTGAATACGCGCCTTGAAATTGTTTTCTTTCTTCACTGTTAAAAATCAATATTTTTTTAACGTTCGAAAAACACTTTAAAAAAACGTTATAAAAGCATAAGGTTATTTTTCTAACGTCAGAAAACGGGTTCTTTTTCACTATGAATATGACGTTAGAACTAACATCCAACCTAACGTTATGTTTTCAACTTATACATTATTTTGACGTTATTAAAATGTTTTTGTGTTTAGTGGGTCACCACCGGACGCCGTAGTTTCAGTTTACAATTTTGACAGGTGTTTGTAGTTCCGACTATAATTCAATTTAATAATTTTTATCACAAAAAAAATTTTAATGGCGGATCCAAAATGGCGAACTTTCTTATTTATGCACTGATATGCATGTTTGGCGAGCTTAATGTGGCTGATTTTGATTTTTGAATTAAACTTCAAAATAATAAAATTGGAGAGTTTTTTCATATGTAAGGCCGCTGAATTTAATAATCTAATAAAATTTGAAAAATTATATTAGCGGAAATTTCCATTTATGAGCCGACAAGTATTAATTTTGACATTTTGGGGGAACTATTATGATTTTATGATTTAATACATGTATGTATATATATATAAACGGAAAAGTCCACCATTTTGGATTTGCCAATTTCATTTTCCTACGACGGTTTAATTCAAAAATCATTATCAGCGACTTTTTACAATTTAAAGTTTCAAATTTAATGCTTCGGTTAATAAAAGGAAAAGTCCGCCGTCCAATAGATCGCCATTTTGACTTTTTGGAAATTTAATTCAAAACTCATAATCAGTAACCTTAGACATCCAAAAGTTCCCAATTAAACACATATCGGTTCGTAAAGGACAAAACCGCCATTTTGGATTAGCCAATTTGATTTAAAAAAAAATTATTTAAAAATTATAATTAACCTTAAACACCGCAAACTTCAAAAACAATACATATCGGTATATAAATGGAAAAGTCCGCCATTTTGGATCCACCATATTAATTTTTCAAAATTTTAAATCAAAAATTAGAATGTAATAAACACCACAAAGTTCCAAATGTAGTACGTATCCGATAATAAATGGAAAAAGCCGCTATTTTGGATCCCCTGTTTTATTTTTTTTTAACTTTAATTCAATAATCAGCAACTTTTAAAACCCAAAACTTATTAAATATTGGGTTTTAAATAAAAAAGTCCATTATTTTAGATCCGCTATTTTGACTTTTATATTAAGTTTAATTCAAAAATCATAATTAGCAACCTTAAACTGCAATTAAATTGTATTTTTACATATTATAAACACTTACACCAGTATTTACTAAGGCATAAGTTTTAGTCTAGGTTTTGGTTTAAGTTTAGGGTTTAGGTTTAAAATTTAAATGTGCATTGTTTTGGAAAAATTGATTTTTTTCCGAAACAGGCCGCAATTGATTTGGTATTTTTACCTGTATGGACGATAAAATGTCCTAATTTTGAAATTTAAGACAATTTGTTCTTGAAATGGACCATATAGACCGGAAAAAAGAAGAAAACATGGAAAACTGATTTTTCTACAACTGTCTAATTTAGGCTACTACGTCACTTTAAACCCCTAGGTCATGGGATTCCGACTAAAAATCGTCCTAAATTTTAAACTACCTCCGGAGGGTGGTTTATCTCATTGTAACTTGAAAACAATCACGTTTTTGTTAATTTATTTGTTAAAATGTAAAATTTGATCAAATTTAGGAACGATATGACAAAATTTTATACGAATTTTAGCTTCAATTAACTATTAGAGCGAGTTTTTTAGGGCAATGTACACAAGGTTGGATAAACCGTTTAGTACTAAATTCTCATATCACTTTTATATTTTAGCATGTAGCTTTTAAACGATACTTGCCTTGACGAGGAAAGTAAAAAAAAAACGATCTTCAAATTAAAATCCAAATAAACTCACACGCGATTTGTTTATTTGCAAATAATCTTTAAATTAATATAATAAAAAATGTTTTTATTTATTTATTTATTTATTGTAGCAGTCATTTTCCATTAATGGTTTTTATACGCTCTAGCCATACAGATATATTTAAGATGTACGTGCACCGAGATGACAGCAGATGACAATCCCAGTACTTAGTCCAGCAAGTGTCAGTCAAGTCACTTTTACGTCATTTTAATAAATTTAAAAATTTATTTTTCAGTTTCGCTTTGTTTGTGCAAGTTATATAATAAAAATTACGAAATTAGAACACATTTTCCGATAATGTCAAGTTTGGGAAGTAAGTGTAAATTGAAAAATGTAAGTAATTCACTTAAATATCGCTGCATTTTCACTTAAACCTCGTTCCCTACAACCTTAAACCAATAGTTTAAACCATTTCTTTTCCGTTTTTTCTATTTTTTTTACGAAATCCTTGCAGATTCTTATTTAAACCGGTTTTCTTTCCATTGCGATATAACCTATGTAGTTATAATTAGTCCAAAATTCCATTAACTTTTATTAAGTTTGAAAGAAATTCAGTTAAAACGTTTCACAAAAGATAAACTAAAAGCTAAACCTAAACATAAACTTTAAACTTAAACCCTAAACCATCTTAGTAAATACTGGTGCCCAAGTTCTAAACTTGATATATATACCGGTTTTTAAATGGAAAATTACACCATTTTCAACGCGCCATTTTGATTTTTCTTGTTTGACAAATTGTACACCGTACAAAATGCATATATTTTAATAACGGCTGGACTAAATGTCAACATGTTATATATTTTTGAAATCAGAACAAGGAGCCCTACCGATTACAAAAATTAAATACAGGGTGTTTTATTTAAAAAAATAAACCATATGTCAAAAATTTGGCAACTGTTTGACATATGTCATTTTTGACATAAGACTCTGATGACATTCAATTTTGCTAATTCAAACGTTACTGTCAGGTCAATATACACGGAGGAAGCCATTAAGTAAAATCTTTGATTACTTGTAACCATTGGTAAAATATAGTTAATCACCCGGACCCGGTACTTGACATAACTTTTTTGAAATTTTTAAAAAATCTATGATTTTTTTTTAACGAGATGTTGTTGTTTCCGGTTTTTTCGTTAACCTCCGAAAAAAAAACAAAATAATTTTTCCGCCGCTTTATACCTACCTACATTATATTTTAAAACTAGCATAGAGTAATATATAATTAAATTGTTTGAAAAAAAAATTACCAAACCAAAAAATGCTGTTGTTTTTATATTTTGGAAGCCGCAATCTTGAATTATGTCATTTATTATAAAAATCTTAAAACCCTTATTTAGTATAATTTGATATACTACACGGAACACTAATTCTGTCAAACAACAATGAAAAAATAACTATTTTACCTAAACTTGGGCCGCCACACAGTGCGGACAAAAATAGGGTTTTTGGACAATAATCAATATCTTTGTTGTTTTTCAAAAAAGTTAATTTTAGCTCACACATATACTATACTATAGTAGTGTGAGCTATGGTGATCCTAATTTTTTCGAGAAAAAAAAAAGTTGCTCCGATTTCAAAATTTTTTATATAACTTTGCGTTTTAGATGATTTTGAAACTTTTTTGTTGCGCCGTCTGTCTGTCTGTATGTCTGTCTGTAACGACCAACGCGCATAACTCAAAAACCGCTTACCCGATTTTAATGAAATTTGGTACCTAGGCTGGGTCTTGGGTCGAGATGGTCCCATTTAAAAATGAACAAAATCAACCGAACACAAGCCAAATAAAAGGGTGGGGGTAGATTTCAAAAATTAGAGTTTAAGTGAAAATATGACGTGTGTGATATCAAACGAAAGGTAATTGAGTGTGGAGTTAAACAAAATAAATTTTAGTTTGAAGAAAAGGGTGGGGGTAGATTTTAAAAATTAGAGTTTACGTGAAAATATGGCGTGTGTGATATCAAACGAAAGGTAATTAAGTCTGGAGTTAAACAAAATACATTTTAATTTTTGTTTTTTTAAGAAGGAAATATGGCTTGTGTGGTATCAAACGAGAGGTAATTTAGTCTGGAGTTGAATAAGATATGTTACAGTTTTTTGTTATATTAGCTCACACGTACACAACTATAGTACTTAGTGTGAGCTAGTGAGTGTAGTCTAAAGATTAAAATAAGTAAAACTTTTTAAAATATATATATGTCATTTTATTTAAAATATTAAAAAAATTAATTAAAGTACATTTCAGCCAATGCGACTCCTTATGAAAAACTTTAGCTTCTGACCACTGAATCCTGTGATCATTTGACCATGCATGATCTGCTAAACCGGATTTTTCAATATCCCCTAATTGGGTACTTTTTAGACGTTCATTTACTCTAACCTGAAGAGGGCGTTTCGTTTCACCTACATATGATTTACCACACTCACACGGGATTCAGTAAATACATTCCTTATTATTTGAGGGATTGTCTGGTTTTATTTTAGTTACAAAACTTCTTATCGTATTTCCCGAAGAAAATACTGTTTTTACATTATAGTGTTTAGCTATTCGTCTTATGTTTTCTGAAATCCCTTGAACATATGGAATGTTAATAACACCTAACGGATTATTATTTTGAGAATTTGGTACATTTAGTTTGTTTTTAATTTTAAATATCGTTGATTTTATTAATTTCTCGGAATAACCATTCTGTTGTAAGTCCTTTTTAATGTTGTTAATTTCTGTGGTTAATTCTTCATTATTACTACAAATATTTATGGCTCTTAAATACAAACTTCTTATAACTCCTTGTTTTGTAGCAACAGAATGATTAGACTTAAAATTTAGGTACTGTCCCGTGTGTGTAGGTTTCCTATATACAGTGGTTTGAATGTTTCTGTCTGATCGTTTGACAAGAACATCCAAAAAAGTTAACGCCGAATCTTTTTCAATTTCCATGGTGCATTTGATTGTTGGTCGAATACCGTTTAAATGGTGTAGAAAATTCTGTAGTTCGTCTTCATTTTCCGGCCATATAATAAATGTGTCATCCATGTATCGTAGCCATAGTTTTGGTTTGACTCTTGCTGTGTTGATCGCATAGTCCTCGAACCACTCCATGTAGATGTTTGCTATCACTGGCGAAAGAGATGAACCCATTGGGAGTCCATCATTTTGCGCGTAAAACTTATCTTTCACTTGAAAGTAAGAGTTACGGAGACAGAGGTCCAAAAGATCCATCACCCCCTCCACCGATAGCGTGGTTCTCTCGTGAAGTGTATCATCAGTTTGTAATTTGTTTTTGATGATACTGAGTGACTCATTTATTGGCACGTTGGTGTAGAGACGCCGGGATCTAATTCGATACCTTTTAAAACCTCGACAAAATGTTCCGAGTTTTTGACAAAAGATTCGGACCTACCCTGTAGTGGTTGAATTATGTCCAACAAAAACCTCGACAAAGTGCTGGTCGGTGACTCCCTGGAACTGGTGATTGGTCGCAGTGGTATATCCTTCTTATGGATCTTTGGTAATCCATAAAAATGTGGTGCCTTACTGTGGTGTAGAGTCAGGCGGGATCTAACAGCGTCCGGGATATTTTCAGCATACTTCTTCAAAGTCCTGTAGATGCGTCCTTCTATGGTGGTGGTTGGATCTTTATGTAGTTGCTTATAGTCTCCTTTCGGGTTGAGGTAGACTAACGGTTTCGATTGCCGCAATAATTTCCAGTGTCGGTGTCTGTGCCGGTGCAATGGCGAACTTAAGTCCCTTACTGAGTACCAATTCTTCGTTGGAGTCCTTTTGGAGATGTTCACTATAGTGCTTGGCGTCGTTGAGTCTGTTCTATCTTGAGTACGTGTCTGTAGTTTTTCTCTTTTATTTCTATGCCTCTTAGTTGTAAAAATATTCTAAATAACAGGCCAAAAGTAAATTTCGAAAGGTGCAAAAATTGTCGACTTTTACTTAACATTTATTAAGAACGGAAGTACACCTCGTAAAAAAATATTATTTTATATAACAGCAAATAAACAAAAAGATTGCCCTTTGAGAAATTCCACACAATAAAATTGTACTCGAGACACTTTTAACAATAAAGCGTTTTGTTTCACCTGCAATAAAACCCAATAATGATCTCAAGAATTTATCAAGTTTCGGGGTTTGTAAAGTACCTTTTTCATGGGCGCACCCAGGGGAAGGGGGGGGGCGGGGCCCGCCCCCCAAGACTTAAATTTTTTACATATTTCATGATAAAACACAAAAAATAGCTTAAAAATGAGGCTTCGGGCCCCCCAAGACATATTCCTGGGTGCGCCACTGCTTTTTTTCAATGGGTTGCTTTCTGTTAATTACAAAGTTGATTCCAAAAGTTTAAAAAGTATTTAAAAAATGCATACAACACCAAGCAAGGCTGTGAATCCTAAGGACACTCATCGTAAAGCAAGCTTTATAGAAAGCGAAGCCTGATATTGATTTTCTTTCTTTTTTATTTCTTATCCGATTTTCATGGAACAAAGTTTAAAATACTTGCTTTGTAATGTATTTAAAAATGTATTGGTCAGAAAATATGTATTTTCTATGTATGTATTTTTTTGTTTAATAATGTATAAGCTAGTGTGGTCAGACTAAAACCAAACTTTCCAGCGGCGTCCGTTTATTAAAAAAATAAAAAAAAAACACATGTTTGTCACATGTTTTACCCGATTATCTTAAAAACCAAGCCTTCTATCAAAAATCATGTTTCATAGTTAAATGCTGCCACAAAGTAAGATTTAACTTTAAATTAAAACTTCACAGGCGTCCGTATATAAAACCAATTTTTACAAATCACCAAACAAATTAATTTTTTACAGGTTTTATCCAATTTCCTCATAAAATAACCCCAAGTGGAAAAAACGTGTTTTAAACTTTACTGTAGAAAATAAAATTCCCTTTTTACCGATGTGTAGGTCAGTGAAGTGTGGGTAATGACAAACTCTCCATTGACGTCCCTATATAA